>PVJS01006698.1:0-58825 GCA_004027185.1 Glis glis
ATTTATTTATTTATTTATTTATTTATTTATTTATTTATTTTTGTGGTACCGGGGATTGAAACCAGGGGCGTTCTACCTCCGCGCTACACCCCCGGCCCTATTTTTTATACTTTATTTTGAAACCGGGTCTCACGAAGTTGCAGAGGGCCTCACTAAGGAGAGAGAGAGAGAGAGAGACACAAGGAGAGAGAGAGACAGAGCGAGAGAGAAAGAGAGAGAGAGAGAGAGAGAGAGAGAGAGAGAGAGAAAGAGCTGAGGCTGGCCGCGAACCCGGATCCTCCGGTCTCCGCCTCCCAAAGTACTGGGATTACAAGCGTGCGCCACCATGCCGGGCTTTTATTCTTTATTTTGAAACAGGGTCTCACTAAGTTGCGGAGGGCCTCACTAAGTAGCTGAGGCTGGCCAAGAACCCGGATCCTCCAGTCTCAGCCTCCCAGGTACTGGGATTACAAGTGTGCACCACCACGCCCGGCTTCTTACCTATATTCTGAGGAGTAGTTGAGGGCACCGGGGGCACGTGGTCACCCTCTGCCTGTTTGATGTGGTACTATGAGTCCCCGCCATAGCTCACCATCAGAATCTCTAGGAAGCTTTTTAAAAACTCAGATTCTAGCCAGGCGTGGTGGGGCACACCCGTAATCCCTGTATTTGGGAGGCTGAGACAGGAGGATCGCAGGTTCGAGGCCGGCCTCAGCAACTTAGTGAGACCCTGTTTCAAACTAAAAAGTAAAATAGGGCTGGGGGTGTAGCTCAGAGGTAGAACGTCCCTGGGTTCAATCCCCAGTACCACAAAACAAAACAACCCAGATTCTACTGATTCCCCTGAGGTGTTGGTTTCCTGGGCTGGGAGCGCCATGACTGTTTTCGGGGTCTCTTAGGTGGCTCTCCTGGGCAGTCAGGTCTGGGAGCCTGTGTGCACAGGTTCCAGACAGCTATGCAGCCTGCCTGATGTCAGCGGTGCCAGCAAAGGCGAGCCGGGCCCTCTGGCTGATCAGAACGAGACTCCCCCTAGAGGGGACCACAGTGCCGGAGGGGAAATAGGGAAATAGAATCCCACAGCCCCCCGGAACGTGTAGCAGGAGCCACACGGGTTGCCAGCCGAAGCTGCCGGGTGGCGCCCAGATCACAGACCCCTGAGCTTCTATACTCTGAAGACTCCCACCTTAGTACCATGGCGGCCGCGGCCACACGCAGAGCCGAGCGCGCCTGTTACGGGCTGGGCAGCCGGGGTTATTTTTGCTTGATGTGTTTTCTGTCCTTGACTCCCATGTCTTTTCCACAGCCCCAGAAAGGCCCTTTCTGAGGACTGGGGGAGCAACGCTGGGCTTCCTGTAGCACCCCCCATTCCAAAGATCAGCTCTCCCAGGGGCACAGAGCCACCCAGCAGGAGGAAGACCTGCAAGGTTCGTAGCAGCGCCCTAGGCCATGCTGTCTCGATGGCTACCCAACATGGCAGCCAAGGACCTGTGCCTGAAGTCTTCCTTCCTTCCTTCCTTCCTTCCTTCCTTCCTTCCTTCCTTCCTTTACTGGGGGTTGAACCCAGGGGTATTCTACCTTTGAGCTTCACACCCAGCCCTATTTATTTATTTATTAAATAGGGTCTCACAAAGTTGCTGAGGCTGACCTTGAACCTGTGATCCTCCCATCTCAGCCTCCCAAGAACTGGGATTACAGGTGTGCACCACCCCGCCAGGGCTGCCCACAGGCTCTGAAGGAAGACAAGCGTCGGGAGCTGCGGAGACGCTGTTTCTGGGTCTACACAGAGGGTTTGGACCAGCTGCCGCTCCCGGTTTTGCAGGGCTGGTATTCGATGATTTATAGTTCACTCCCAACTCGATCTCAGAGCCCCTCTCGTCTCCTGAGGCTCAGGACTGTGGGGGCCCTATTGGGACAGATGGACATTTCAGATGGCTCCCAGCTCTGCCGGCTTCCTGACTGGGACTTCTGCCACATCTGGCAGTGGGCGGCGGGGCAGCCGGCCTGGATGACTCTCCAGGAATCAAATCGTGGGCCGCCCCCCACCCATATGCTTCAGGCTGACTAGTCACGGTGAGATGACAGTCAGGAGCCGAGCCCAAGCACAGCTGAGAACTGGGTAGGAGGCAAGGCTGGCAAGAAGCCCAGAGAGTTCCAACAGGAGGGGAGGGCGGGGCCTCCTGCTCTCTCCAGGCCCACCTCTTTGTAAAGACAAGGAAGAGAAACAGACATTTAAAAAACAACCTCCAGCCCAGGTGCCGAGGTGCAAGCCTGTAATCCCAGTACTTGGGAGGCTGAGACAGGAGGATCTCAGGTTGGAGGCCAGCCTCAGCAACTTAGCAAGGTCCTCAGCAACTTAGCGAGACCCTGTTTCAAAATTAAAAAATAAAAAGGGCTAGGGGTATAGCTCAGGGGTAGAATGCCCCTGGGTTCAATCCCCAGTACCCCCAAAACAAAGAAACAAACAAAAATCTCAACAGCTCTGACCTGAGAGCCCAGAAACTCGCTCCTGAGCCGCTGCTCGAGCCGCATGGCCTCACTGGCTCAGCCCCACGCCCGTCTCCCTGAGGAAGACACAAGAATCTTTACTGTAGGACCAAGTGAGTCACTGTTAAAAAAAAAAAAAAAACAGACAAGTCGCTGCCCTTTGCTGCTCACAGGCTTCTAACGTCCCTCTCAGACGGAGTGTCGGAGGTCCGGGCATCCCAGTCTCCGCAGGACCTCGGTTCCCGGATTCCTGTGTCTGTTCTGTCCCTGCCTGCACACCGCAAAGCTCTCCTTTGTCTTCTAACACCCAGAAAGTAAACACGCACCTTTAAAATTCGACTTTTCGAGCTCTTCCCTTGAGGCCATGAAGGACGTTCATGCACCTGCCTTTCAAGTGGTCTTCTGTGACACTTGCTTCAGATGTGACCTCCAGCCCTCTAGCCACCACCAGCCACCAAGCCAGGGCGCAGACTGGAGATTTTTGTGCAGCCCTGCTGCACTCGGGGACTGATTTCCGCATGAGTTGGTGTGAGAGCTGACAGCTGCCGGAACCAACAGTGCCGGGGCCATGACAGCAGCCTTTCCCCTGCGCAGCAGGACAGCGTGGCAGAGGGCTGGGGTCTCCCTGGGGACGGGATACAGGATTCTTTGGAGCTAGTCCTGGAAGGTGCTGTGTCTGCATAACCTCTGCTCATCGTGAAGTCCCTTCTAACTGCAAGGCAGATTTAGGAATCCTCAGGAGGGGGACAGTAGGTCAGCCTGAACACCCAACACTGTCCCAGCAGGGACAGGGGACAGGGGACTGCCCAGCCCAGGGGACACGCCTGGCCCTGGCCCATGCCCCATGTTGGTCTAGCCCCTGCTTCTGGGAAGGAGCCGGATGCCATGAGGCAGCTCTGGTGGCCTAGAGGAGCCAGGTCTCCCAGGAGAGGGCAGAAGCAGGCACCTGCAGCCCCCAGGTGTCCACCCAGGCCGGTTGGTCCTACAGTGGCCTGGATAGCACGCCCTTCAGGTGCCATTGACCCCTTCTGCCTTCCCAGGCCCCCACGCATGCATACGCCCCATATGCAAAGATAATGCAAATAAACGTATTTTTACAGTAGGTTAATTATACAAGTCAGTCCCCTTCCCCTCCAAGATACCTTTGCTTTTTTACAAGAACTTTAAAAAACTTATCGAATCCCCAAAGCAAGAGTATTTATACAAAAATTATAACGAGGCTCAAATTATAGATTTATAAAAATTATTTTTAGCCCATCGCTCAGTTAAGTAAATTTTCAAAACAACATCTTTTAAGAAAAAAAAATAAACTCCTAGCTGTTTGACAGGCTAAAATTGTTTCTGTATCTAATAGTTTATTTCTGCCTTCTGCAATAACTACACAGCACTTAACTATTTTTGTCAAGATTCAATTTCGCAACATTAATTATAACTTCAGAACGCAAACTTTCCGAACAGATGAGCCTTTCAGGGAGGCCCCCACCCCATCTCCAGACCCAGAGAGCGCGACTTGGGGTGAGTCCCCGTGCCCTCTCATCCATTGGGTGGCCATTCCCTCGCCTGCGGGAGCTTTATCCTGCAGACAGCAGATGGAGGGACACAGGATGCAGCTGGGGGCCCTCCCAGGAGTCCCCGGTGCTGACCGCTCCCTGACGTGGCCCGGGGTGTGACCGCTGAGCCCTCTGCTGCCCTAACAGACCTGTGGCAGCGTGCGAATGCAGTGTGAGCGACGTGCCCGTTCTGAAGCCAAGCCGCCCTGTCATTCCTGTGCGCCAAGGAGCCGAGTGTGTGGGGAAGAGAAGGGACCATGGGATGACATACCGCAGCTGTGCACCTCCTGTGATAAACTGTCCACTTTTATAGTTTGACAATCTCTGTCCTGGGGAAGGGACAGCTCTGGGTGGGCGGGTGTGGCCCTGTCTTGCCACTCCCTCTTTCCAGTGGCCACTCCCTGCACCTGTCCCTCTGCGGGTTCTGACCTGTCTCAGGCAGGCCTCAGACCCAGCATGAGTTTTGGGTACGGGCTAGCTCTGGGGGAGGAGGCCGGGCTCTGTCTTCAGGGCATGGCATCCTCCAAGATCCAGCGGAAACCGCAGACTCTCCCCCATTAAAACCCTAGATGTTAGGCCGGGCCCGGCGGCACACATCTGCAATCCTGGTACTTGGGAGGCTAAGACTGGAGGATTGCATGTTGGAGGCTAGCCTCAGCAACTTAGCAAGACCCAGTTTCAAAAATAAAAAATAAAAAGCGCTGAGGGTATAGCTCAGAGGTAGAATGTCCCTGGGTTCAATCACCAATACCAAACAGCAACCACAACAACAATGAGTCCAGACGTGCAACCTTCTCTGTGTTCTGTGAGGCTCTTAGACCAGCACAGACCATCTAAGGGCCCCTGGTAAGAAAAGAGGGCGTCTGCCAGGCGTGGTGGCGCACGCTTGTAATCCCAGTACTTGGGAGGCTGAGACTGGAGGATCTGGGTTCGCAGCCAGCCTCAGCTACTTAGTGAGGCCCTCCACAACTTAGTGAGACCCTGTTTCAAAATAAAGAAGAAAAAATAGGGCCAGGAGTGTAGCTCGGAGGTAGAATGCCCCTGGGTTGAATCCCCAGTACCGCCAAAAAAAAGAAAAGAAAAGAGGGGGCCTGTGGACCCGGATAACAAACTCCGAGTTGGGACTGCAGCCACTTTGAGATTAGAGGCTGAACAGTCATCAGGGGCTTGGGGGACCCAAAGAGCTGAACCGGGACACTTTCTGTGGCTTGGGAATGGCGCAAGTGGGTACAGGAAGGCTCTTGACGAGAAGGAGAGGAAACTTCATGTGAGAGCTGATCACTTCCTGGGTCAAAGGGTAGAGTTGGGTTTCTAACCACAGCAGCACACGAACACGAGGGAAGGGAAACAGGAGTGACCCATAACCGAGGTACAGGTCTAAGGGACACCTTGAATTTGAGAGCAGGGCCTCTGTCTGTGGGGGGTACTGAGAGTGGATGGTAGTAGCACCATAGAACCTACTGAACCCTGAGCCAGGCATCCGGCCTACAGGAGGATGGCTCTGGGCTTTGGGGGTCTGTCCCCACTTCTGGGACTGAGCCAGGTGAGAAAGAGAGGCAGCAGCAGGTCTGTGCCCCATATTCCCATAAACCAAGAACCCCCAGCTAGAGAAAGCAGGGTGTACCTCCCAACCCATCACCATTAGACCGCTGGGACTTGAAGTCCTTCCTTCCTCCACATCATCAGCAGGAGGGTTTCACTGTGACCCAAGCCCAGCACAGCCACACAAGGGACAGACGCTCCATCCCATGTGGCTTCAGCGAGCACTGCGTTGTATGGTCCTGAGACAGGACCAGTGCAGACCCTGGGCTCCGATGGCGTTCAGGATTAGACGAAAAGACGCCGTCCAGAAGGAACCCGGCCTCCAGACGCCGGGAGGTGTGCGAAGGAGCCCTGGGAGGAGGCTTGTGTCATCTTCCCCGAGTCCTGAAGTCGCCCGTGGAGGCCCAGGCCCTCAGAGCTGCCCGGTGAAATCCCAGCACCCTGGCGGTGGTCCCTGGTCCTCAGGAACTGTCGCCAACAGCATGACATTGGTCTGTCTCAGTAGAAGCATCTTTCAAACCCAGAATTCTGGCTTGGAATGAGGGCTGGAAAGCTTTAAATACTCAGACATTATATTAATATTGTAGGCCTTAGAAGTCTGAAAAAAAATGCTACTGCAAGTATTTATAATAATCAAGAGAATTTGGCATATTGATGTGATTGCAGGCTAACTCCCATTGAAAATGGCCAGTAGCGAAATCAATTCAGAGGAGTGACTCTATGTGGAAATCTTGCTGAGTCTATAAAACCATTGGGACAGTTTACTGGAACTCTGAGTTTATCATGTGAATTTAGATCATATTCCTAACAGTTCATATGCACTAAAGGATGGATTTAAGTACATGCATTAAATCTGTAAATGTGGTTACAATGGTTGAAGGTGTCTAGTTTACTAAGTTAGGGAATGGATCGAGAACTATTCGCAGGTTCCGTATGCATGGTTACTTAAAGTTGCTAGATTTTAAGATAATAAACAACAAACCCAAGTGTGGTGATCTTCTTTTAGAAACCTGCAGGCAGCTGGGCATGGTGGTGCAAACTGCAATCCCAGTTCTTGGACGACTGAGACAGGAGGATCACAGACTTGAGGCCTCAACAACTTAGCAAGACCTTCAGCAACTTAGCAAGACCCTATTTCAAAATAAAAATTAAAAGGCTGGGGGTGTATCTCAGAGGTAAAATTTCCCTGGGTTCAATCCCTAATACTAAAAACAAACAAACAAACCAAAAAAATAAAAGCAGGAAGCCCCCCTCATTCCCCGTGTAGATGTTGTGGGGGGCTTCTGGGCACCTATGTCACGTGTCACCCCTTTTGTTATGTACAAGGAGACTCAGAGTGGGGTGAGGGTGACCTGAGACACATGGCTAGCTCCTAGGTCATGGCTGAGCAGCTTCCAGACCCAGCTCCATGGTGCCCCACCCTACTGCTGCCTGCCTCTTCCAGAAGCTTCCCTTCCACACAAGATGCCTGTCTTGTGTTTCTACCATGGGCGGAGGGGTCTGACCACAGTCACACGAAGTCCAGGAAGAAGCATGGTATGCACGGGGTCAGCTCCTGCGGTGGACGGGGAGGGCCTTCATATCCGGGAAGGCAAACTGTGCCGGGAGAGGGATGGTGCCTGTCGTGAGCAAGCTGTGCCGTTAGCATGGAGCGAACACGTGTGTGTCTTTCCACAGTGTCAGAACTTCCTGAGTGACAACAGATTTATGAGCGACACCGCTTTCAGCGGCCGCTCTTCACTGAGTACTTGGGGTCACCGGGTAGTCGTAGACCAGGCAATCGCAAGTTCTTTTATTCCAATCTTAGTTTCTCATAACTATAACACTCAGCTCACAATCATATAACATATATTTCTTATAATTATATAACATATATCATATCATAGATATACATTTAATGTTATGGAAAGGCTTAGACAGGGTTAAGGAGGCCGTGGGGTTCAAGAGCCAAAGCAGACAGCAGATACGAATGCCAAGAGTCACTGTCCGTGGTCAGAGGACAATTTTAAAGAACCAGTAGCTGTAAAGGCCCAGGTCTGGACCATGGGCAGTTTGAAGTATGAGCCTGAGGTATCTGCTTAGAGTGGGAGAAACTGTGCTGAGCTAAAGACCAAGGACAGAGAACCAGAGGTCTGCAAGGCTCGTGACGAGTGTCCAGATGACGGGGTCAGTGTGCCACCATGACCGGTCTTGGGGTGCTCCTCCTTTGATGGGTCTCAGGCGAGGGGGTTACGTCTGGTGAGGTTGATAAGCTCCCGTGTCTGGTGTTCCTGAAATGATTTGCTGTGTCCACGTGTCCAGGTACTTCTGCTTTCGTTGGATAAGCTGCCACAAATAAGTTCTTTATCAGTTTGTGGCTGTGCTGGGCCGATGGTGGTTGTTCATTTGTACAAACGAGGCAGAGAGTCATTCTACTCAGGTTCTTAGACTGAAAATGGAGGAACCCATGGTAGACTGCTGCTTTACAAAATGGAGGAGCTCAGAGCTAGGCGCAGCCTGTTCTCCTAGAGCTACTACAAAATTTTAACCACTGAAATAACAACCTTCCACAGAATCAAGCCATACAAAGGATGTTCTCCGGCCACGATGAAATGAATTAGAAATTAAGAAAAGAAAGCTCTCTAGAAATTCTATAGAAAACCCCCGCCCCCAAATATTTGGCTACGAAATAACATTCTTCTAAATGACACATAGGAAAGACACAGAAGAAATCAAAAGGGGAATAAGAAAGAATTTTAAACCAGATGAAAACAAACCCAGGATATATCAGAATTTGTGGCAGCTCCTGCAGTAGTACTGGGGTGAGCATGGCACTAAAAGCCTGTGAGAAAGGCCAGCAGGCTTCTGGTCCATGACTCAGCCTCCACCTTAAGAAACGAGAAAAACAAGAGCCAATTAAACCCACAGCGAGGAGAAGAGAATGAATAGTAATGAAAAAGAGCAGAAAAACAGTGGAGAAAAATCAATAGAACCAAAGCTGATTCTTTGAGAAAGTCAATAAAGTATATAAACCTCTAGCCAGACTGAAAAGAAAAAGGAAACGAAGAGTGAGAGAACAGAATTTCATTTCAGAAATAGATAGATGGTATTACTACATATTCTACAAGTATACAGGGATATTATGAACAATTTTGTGCCAATAAATTCAACAACAATTTCCTGGAACTACCAAAGTTACTCAATAAATACATAGCTTGAACAACCCCACATGTATAAAATAAATTGAAGTTATAGTTAAGACTATTTTATTATAAAGAAACTTCATGAGGATAATGTGGTACAGCTATAAAGGTAGACATCTAGATCGATGGAACAGAATAGAGAATCCACAAAGAAAATATCAGGCCCAGGTGGCTTTGCTGATGAAGCCAACCAAACATTTAAGAAAGAAATAATAGCAATTTTTTTCACACTCTTTCTGAAAATCAGAAAGTTAAAACTATTTCCCAACTCATTTTCTGAGGCCAGCATTCCCCTGATACCAAAGCGTGACAAAACTATTGCAAGAAAAAAATAGCCAGACCAATAACCCTCATGAACATAATAAAGACAGCAATTCTAAGCAAGACTTTAGCAAATCAAACCCAACAATATATAAAAAGAATATGTCACGAGCAAGTGAGATTTAGCCCAGGAATGGAAGGTTTGTTTACCACTTTCAAAACAATTCTTCATCTTACCAGACTAAAAAAGAAAAGCCATATGGTCATCTGAAAAGAAACAAAAATATATTTGTAATCTCGACCCATCCCAGATTTTTAAGAGGTCTCAACGATTGAGGAATAGAAAGGATTTGTTTTCTATCTTTGCATAACAAATGACCACATCTTGACAGCTCACAAGGACACACCTTCATCATCTAGTGGCTTCTGGGAGCTGAGGGCAGCTTCCCTTTCTGCTGAGGGTCTCCAAAGCCAGTCGGCAGGACACCAGCCAGGGCTGTGGTCTCATCTGAAGCTCAGATGGGGAATTATCTGTCTCTCAGCTCACTCAGCCGCTTGGCAGAATCTACCCCTCGTGGTGTAGGAGTGAGACTCATTTTCTTGCTGGGTGTTGGCTGGTAGATGCCCTCAGCTTCTAAAGAAAGGCAATCTGCAATCCTTGCCCATGGCGTTCCCTAAGGAGTTATAGGTCCTGCCCACTCAAGGAGAGAGAATCAGAACAGATTGGGACATCCAGGTGCAAGGATCCTGAGGGACATCCCAGGGCCTGTTGCCACAGAAGGAAACCTGCTCACCAGGAGGAAGTGCATCTACAAAGAAATCCCAGCATGCATCACACTGTATGGGACAGGACTGCATGCGACCAAAATAATCAGGACTGGGAAACGGTGCCACCGTCCCTGTTTCTACTCAACACTGTATTGCAGATTCTGCTTCACGAGGCAAGAAAAGAAAGGGATTTAGATGGAAAGGAAGAAGCAGACTGAGTTCTTTCTCTCTCACACACATACACACATGCATGATGTGATCATCTATGCAGAAAATATGAAGCTACTAAAAGGCCACCAGAATTAAAAAGTGAGTTTTGCAAGCTTTCAGGATATAGGTTCAACATATAAAATCATTTTTTCCCAATCATACCAATGAAACATCATAAATTAACATAAACACCATTTATAATAGCATCAGAAATATAAAATACTTGTGGATAAATCCAATCAAATATGTACAAGACTATACACAAAAAAACTTACAAAATATTTTTGGGTAAAACTAAATAAGTGAAAAGATGTATTTTCATGGGACAGAAGATTCAATAGTCTTAAAATGCCAGTTGTCTCCAAATCGATCTATAGATGCAACAGAGTCCAAACCAAAATCCCAGCAGCCTTTTTGTAGAAATTGAGGTTGATTCTAAAATTCATATGGAAAGGCACAGGGTGTAAAATAGCCAAAATATCTTTGGGGGAAAGAAAGAACATAGTTGAAGGACTAAGAGTTCATGATTTCAAGAATTATTATAAAGCAACATTATCATAGTCAGGCTTAGTGGCACATACCTGTAATCTTAGTACTTGAGAGGCCAAGACAGAAGGATTACAGGTTCAAGGCCACCCTCAGCAATTTAGCAAGACCCTCGGCAAATTAGTGAGGCCCTGTTTCATAATAAAACATTAAAAAAGGTCTGGGGGTGTGGCTCAGAGGTAGAATGACCCTTGGTTCAATCTTCAGTACAAGAAAAAGAAAGAAAAAAAAGCAACATTATCACATTAACATGGTACTGATGCAAATGCAGACAAATAGATCAACAGAACTGGACCAGAATAGAGACTTAGAAGCAGCACGCACAGATAGGGAGGTTGATATTTGACAAAAGCACAAAGGAAATGTAGTAGAGAAAAACTAAACTTTTCAATAAGCAGTGCCAGAACAAATGGACATGTAACAAAAAGAACCTTGATCCCTACCTCACGCCAAATGCAAAAATGAACTTGAAATGGATCACAGACCTAAAGATGAGATCTTAAAGTAGAAAACTTCCAGGAGAAAATACAGGTGAGCCAAAGATTACCAAAAGTATGACCTCTAAAAGCAAAATATTGATAAATAGGTCTCATCGAAATCAAAACCTTTTGCTCTTTAAAAGGCCCCATTGAGGGAATAAAAAGAAAAACACAGACTCAGAGAGCACAGGCCTCCCTTCCTCTAGGGCTGTCTCCTGGACGCAACAGAAGGCTGTGCCCAGCAAACCGTGGACTGAGGAGGGCTGGTGACTCTTTCCTCCCAGTCAGCCAGGCAGGCCCCGCTGGGACAGGGGCTATGGGTATGGGCAGAAGAGGTGGCTCTGCCTACCCTCACGTAATTCCTCCTGGGGGCTCCACTGCTGGGACACCCTCCCCTCTGTGTCTCAGTCCCTTTTGTGTTACTGTAATAGAATGCTACAGACTGTGCCGTGTATAAACAGTGGAAATTTATTTGGCTCAGGGTCTAGAGGCTGGGAAGTCCAAGGTCCAGGCTCTGGCCTCTGGTGAGGGCCCTCCTGCTGTACCATCTAATGGAGTGAGGAGAGGGTGAGGGAGGGAGAGCAAGAGGGCTCTCGATGGGGGTGGCTACCTTTTCCAACTTTTCCCAACCTCTATTTGGGTGAGGGATTCCTGGGCATATGGTCGACCTTGGTGAGTCCCGTGGGCACCGGGAAGCTGGGCAGTGTGAATGTGTGGATACAGCTGCAGCCCAGAGCTGGGCCTTCAACCAGGCCACGGCATTTCTGAGCACTGGGCTCAGCAAATGCTTTCTGCAAAGAGCCAATTCATAAAAATGGTAGGGGTTGCAGGTTTCATGGTCTCTGTCCCAGCTACTTCTCTCTGAGACAATCCGGAAACCCTGGGACAGCCGTGTGCCAGTAAGACTTTTGCACACAGGCCCTGTGGCCTTCCTTTGAGGACTCCCGTCCAGGCCCGTCAGAAAGCTCCTTGGTCCAAAGGGCGTTGAGTTGACCCACAAGCAAGTCACAGAGCAGCAGTGGCAGAGGGCGGATGGGGACAGTGTTTGCCCGATGATGTCATTGGCGTGGCTGTCACGGGCCTCCTGCGGTAGTGACCATTCAGGTTTGACATGTGACAAAGTACCACCAGGCTCCGGAGTACTGCACAGCAGTTTTCAGCATCTTGGTCTGTGGTGGAGAAGGAGTGGTTGTTGTGCACATCAGAGAATCACCTGCTCACAAGGGGAAATGGAGCACTGGGTTCAGTACCGAACCGCCACGTGCAGGTACAAAGGCTGTGCACTGCACAACTCCAAGGGGAGAACACCCCACTTAACGAACACTTGTTCTGCCTCAGCCCCTGCAGAAGGGCAGAGCGGAGGAAGCCAGCACTCGAGACAGGCACCTCAAGTCTACCGAGGTTCAGAAGCATCCACAGGGGTCTGGGGGGCTTCTCAGAGGAAGGCCAGAAAGCAGGATGTCGGGGTGGGCGTGCAGAGATGGGTCCCGCTGTAGCAGACTTCAGGACAGGAGGGGAGCCAGGCCAGAGCGTTGCAAAGGGGCTGGTGCCCTGGCACGTGGACATGGGGTCAATGTGAGCTGCACTGCAGAGACGCAGGTGGTGGGGCGGGCAGCAGCCCGGGCTGGGAGGGGCCCTGGGCGCCGCCTCCTGGAGGCAGCAGGCAGGATGCCGGGAGCCCAGAGTTTTGTTCGCGCTCTCAGAGAACTGAATCCTGAAGCCAACGCTCTCTTTGGGTTCCGTCCCATTAGAGAAGAGGTGGCTAGAATCGTGCCCTGTGTCAGACAGGACCGTGTGAGACTGGGCTCCATCTCAGCCCGAGCACGTGGGACTGTGCAGAGATCTGCACTCAACCTTTTCTAGAGCCCAGGAGATGGGGCGATGCTGCACCCTGCGGGGAGCATCAGGCACCTGGGGATGCGGAAAGGGAAGCCAGGGCCCAGGCGCCTTCTGTCCTGGCTGTGGCACCCTGGGCAGGACAAACACTAGGGTGGGAGCCCTGGAGCTGGCGGCCTGACTAAAGTCCCTGCTCCGTGCTGATCTGGCCGCCTGCACGGTGACCTGCGTGGCAAGCGTGTGCTTCTTCCTAAGTCTAGACAGAATCGAGAGATTGATGCTCCTAGCGTGAATATTTTAGCACAAAGAAATCTATGCCAATTGGCATTTGGAGTATTGGCAATATTTAAGTGTCTTCGGCCTAGCAGAGAGACAACTGGAGAAGCTGATGGTAAAATGAAATGGAGCAATCGAAGGAATTAGCAGCTTCGTGTGGAAAGCTTGCTGTGTTGACGTATAGTTTTGGAACATTTAAGAATCCCCCCATAAGTTGTCACTTTCATATGTGTAAGTTATTAGATTTTTCAAAATTAGCTTATACTCAGAAGGTTTGGTTAAAGATAGGCAGCTGAAATACTAAAACATAAATTTGAATATGTTAATTTTGTAAATGCAATTAAAATGTTGAAAGCTTTTAAATTAAGTCAGTGAACGGACCAAGAATTATTCACAGGTGTCTTAAAGGAAGCTATTAAAATTTGCCTATTATAGGGATAATAAGTTTTATTAGCCAAATGTAAAGGCTTAAGAAAACACTGGGTTTTCGAAATTATAATTTTACTACATTGAAAAATTTATATCTGCATTGATCTTTTCCAGAAAACCAAGGTAACGCAACAAGTAACCTTCTCTGTGTTAGACATCAAACAAAAATAAGCAATGAAACACCACAGGGGAGATGCACCTCACCACAGGCTTAGGGCCAGGCCCGCGGCGGTAACATGGAGGGCTCCCTTTGCTAAGGATGGGGAAACTGAGGCCGTAGATGAAGAGAGGTTGCCTTGGGCAGCACAGCTCCTAGGGGGTCCAACAGATGCGCACACCACCCTCCTCCCGTCGGTCTTCCCCTCTTTGTTCTGAGTTCCACACCCACCTTGGACTCCCAGCACAGTGCTCGCACTCAAGGCAGGTGGCAGGGGAGGGACTTCAGTTTCTTTCCCTGCTCAGGCTTCATCTGTGATGGCTATGGCACAGGACAAAGACATCCCCAGTCTCCCAGTAGGGTCCCAGCTGGAGCTGAGGTGATGTCCCCAGGCCCCTGGGAGGGTCCCGGCTGGAGCAGAGATGGTTTGCCGAGTACAGGAAAGATCAATGCAGGGACAAGGATCAGAAACCGCAGTGCTGAGATTGGCTGAGGGGCACGCCTGGCCGCCCCTGCCCCGGAATCTCCCAATGCTGCTACTCACAGGGCTCCAGCTAGGCGCCCCTCGAGCCACGCCTAGGGGCATGGCTTCCGACTGTGTCTGGGCCTCACAAGTAAGACAGGAAGTGTGCCCGTGGCCCATCAGCACCTGCCACGCGCCAGCACCGCTCTGCCCGTGGCGTGGTGGGGAACAGGCAGGCGAGTCCCTTTGCTCTTGGGAGCTGCTCTATGCAGGGCAGAAGGTAAGCACGGGGACACACATGTGCACGTGTATAATTAGATCGCCCTGTGCTACACATATGATATAATTTGAGAAAGCAATGTGCGCCACAAAGGGATTTTAAGCAGAGCGGAGCATTAATGTAAAGCAAACAAGCAGATGCAGCCTGAGATCTCCACGGCTTAACGTGCACACACACTGTGGGCTCCCCATGGCCGGCGCCGCTCCTCCCACGTGGTCCTGGGTACCGCCCCAGCCTTGCCTCGCTTATGGCCCCTGTCTGAGGGTGGTCTCCATTCTAGCCACTCAGAGTGGAAGAGAGCATGGGGAACAGGCTGAGGGGGTGGAGGGGGTCTGATGGTGACCCTCCCCACACACAATGCCCATCGGGAAGAGAATGCAGGGATGCTGGGGAATACATCACAGCTGTGTGACCAGGCAGGGCACAGGCGTCTCCAAGTACACAGGACAATGGGCAGAGGCCACCCAGAGAGTGCCTCAGGTCGCTGCGTGGCTCCTCCTGCTCCTCCTGCTGGTCCTTGCAGTGCATGTCTTAGCAGCAGCAGCGGCCACCAGATCCTGCTCTTTAAATCCTTCCTGAGGATCTGCGCCATGAGTGGCTAGTGGTTTACACATACTGCGACCGTCCAGCTGGTTTCTGAGGTGACCGTCTTGCTGTGTGTTTCATATCCCCCGTCCTCGAGCTGGGCGTGGTGACGCACGCTTGTAATCCCAGTATTTGGGAGGCGGAGACCGGAGGATCTGGGTTCGCAGCCAGCCTCAGCTACGTAGTGAGGCCCTCCGCAACTTTGTGAGACGTGGTTTCAAAACAAAGTATAAAAAATAGGGCCGGGGGTGTAGCTCAGAGGTAGAACGCCCCTGGGTTCAATCCCTGGTACCGCAAAAAAAAAAAAAAAAAAAAAATTGAAAACATATCCCCCGTCCTCTCTTGTCTGCCTTCCCCGGGGGTTGGTCAAGAACTTTTTAGGGCTTCCTTCTAACCCGTCTTTGCGGTCCCACCTCTTTGGACTCTGTCTCTGAGGCCGCTCCACCACTGTCCCTCAACAGCTGTCACACGTCACCTCACAGGTAACGTAGGAACCTTACCTCAATCCTTTCCCTCCTATGGTCACAGATTTGCTTCTATGTATACTATAAACCCCCAGCCGTGCTTTTCAGTTTTAGTTTTAAAGGTGAGATTGGTTTTTTAGCGACATTTTAAAATGTGAGGAAGTTACTTTGTGGAAATCCTTAGACTGACCATGTCCACATCTTTCTTTCCCTAGGGAATCCATATTTCTCCAATGTCCTTTCCCCTCGGCACTGCTGCTGACGGGGGTCTCCTGGCTGCCAACTCTCTGCTGACCCCCCTTTTTTTTGTACTGGGGATCGAACCAGAGGCATTCTACCTCTGAGCTACACCCTAGCCCTTTTTTTATTTTTTATTTTGAAACAGGGTCTCACTAGGTTGCTGAGGCTGGTGTTGAATCTTCGATCCTCCCATCTCTCTTTTTTTTTTTTTTTTTTGCGGTACCGGGGATTGAACCCAGGGGCATTCTACCTCCACGCTACACCCCCGGCCCTATTTTTTATACTTTATTTTGAAACCAGGTCTCACGAAGTTGCGGAGGGCTTCACTAAGTAGAGAGAGAGAGAGAGAGAGAGAGAGAGAGCTGAGGCTGGTTGTGAACCTGGATCCTCTGGTCTCCGCCTCCCAAAGTACTGGGATTACAAGTGTGCGCCACCATGCCTGGCCTGATCCTCCCATGTCAGCATTCCAAGTACTGGGATTATAGATGTGCGCCATCACGCCAGGTAGGATTCAGGTCTTTGAGCGCCATGGACTGGAGGCCACCCTTAATCCCTCCTCACCTGGGCCTCTCCAGTGGACAACTTGCTTCATCATAACCAGCAAGTGTGAAGTCAGCTGGAGAGATGGAAGCACAGCCTTCTATAACCTTACGACAGAAATGACACTCCCTCTCCTTTGCTCTGCTCTCTTGGTCAGAAGCGAGTTACGATGTCCAGCCCACATTCAAGGGGAGGGGGCCACACAGGGGTCAGAATGCCAGGAGATGGAGGGCAGCGGGGTCACTCAGTCCACAGTACCAAAATAAATCAACAGAAGGACCTGGATCTTGCCCCACGCTGAAAGTGAGCCTGGAAGCAGAGCCTTCCCCAGTCGACCCTCCTGATAAGCCTGCAGCCCCGACCACACCCTGAGGCAATGTTGGGAGGGACCCTGAGCCTTAGGACCCAGCGGAAACCATGACCCTGACCCCAAAACCATGAGATGATGCATGTGTGCCATCTCGAGCTCTAGGTTTCGGGGTAATTTGTTACCCAGCAGTACATAACGCGGGCTGACTCTTCCCATCTGGGAAGAGTCTTTCAAGTAGCTCTGACCTGAAGGAACTCTCGTCTAGTGGAGTCTAGTTTAAAATGGATTGGGGAAGTCCCAAAGGGCACCGAGATTCATGCACTGTTGAACATGTCAGTTCTCAACATATGCCAGGGAGCTGGGCTTCTCCCACACGTCTGCGATTTCCATTTGTCAGTGTGGGGAAGCAGGGGCAGGCGTGTGGCTTTTGCTGAAGTATTTACTCCTGGGATACGACTGAAGACTGATGTTTTCTGGCTGAAAAACAGACCCTGGTGCTCAGGAGAGGATACAGCTCACCACAGCCCCTCTGAGTGGAGCCAGGGCTACCTGTATGCTTCCCAGCATGCTCCAGGAGGGCCAAGGGACAGGCAGAGGCCCGGGCGTGGCTCCCAGCACCTGTCAGCTTTCTTAGGCTGAGTGAGGGATGGAGCTGGTCTGGAGACTGGGCTGGCCTCAGAGTCTGCTGCACACCTGGCCACACTAAGGACACAGCCATGTCCCCTGGAAGATCCCTGCTGGTGGGATAATGTTGCTTTGCACACTGGGGCAGGGCAGGAGGGGCCCCTGGGGCCCAGGATGAAGTACAGCCATCCTGTCTTCTCATCTCGCTGGCCAGCTTCTCAGAAGGAATCTCGATGAATCTCTACAGCGGCCATGTCCTTGTCACCGTGGAGGTCACCCTCAGGGCTGTGCATGTGGCTGTGTCACTGTCTTGGGCCCTGCCTTCCCATGTTACACAGTACCATGTCCATGGTACACACGGTGCTCGTACCCTGTCTAACCAGGCACGCCGCCTTCATCTGCGGCCCTCGTCCCTCTTCGGGTGGAATCCTTGAATTGTTCTCTTCTGTTGAAATTGCTCTCATAACAAAGTCTCTTTTGTAACACTGTTGGGTCAGGACGGATCCCTCCCTTTTAATGTTCCGGACAGATGTTGTTATATTACAAATATTTGAATCTTATTACAACATCTACACACATTAGGATGTTATATGTACACACAATATATATATTTAATATATGTAGGTATAGGCAATACACCTCACTGTATGTGTACACATCTATCACTTTATTCAGTGTGACTCTTGGATCCCTAGTTGTCAGATTTTAGCATTTGAATTCATTGCAGCTACTGTGGGCTGACCTCAACCTGCCTGGGCTGGGTGGGCGGGGAGGTGGGCGTGGTTACTACCTCTGTGTATCTGTAGTGAAGTGGGTCCAAGCCCTGCCAATCAAAGGACCAGGGGTGGGGTGGGGACCTCAAACACTGCAGGTTTTAGGTGGTCTGGTTAGAAGGTCTAGTGTTTTTAGGGAGCTCCCCAGGTGACACGGACGGGCAGACAGGTTAGGGAGCCCTGGGTAGGTGGATTCAGCCACTGTCACTAGGAGAGTCCCATGAAACACGAGGAGCACTTTTTTTTAGCCCCAACATAGTCCCAGCACCTACATGGCTGCCCTGGGAGGTGCTCCCGGATCCTGCTGGGTTAAGCTCTCCTCAGTGAGGAGGAGCCAGAGGCCGCGCTCGCGCTCCAACTGCAGACTCCGTGGCTTGGTCGTACAATATGGAGGCGAGGACTCGTGCGGCCCCGGGGAGAGCAGGTGCGCCCTGTTATCAGTTACTCCACAATTCCAGGCTGCACCTGGCCCGGAGCTACTCCACGTGCTCAAGCAGCAGTTTGCCATGAGTACAAGTGCTGAGGTGGAACGACTCCACACCTCGTGCGTACAAGTAGCAGCCGCCATCCGACCAGCACAACCGTGAGGCACCAATCGATAAATAATTTATGCCTGCCAATAAAAATTAATTTATCAGAAGCCAGGCATGAGCCGTGCGTGGTGGCGCACGCTTGTAATCCCGGTACTTGGGAGGCTGAGACAGGAGGATCCGGGTTCGCAGCCAGCCTCAACTACTTAGTGAGGCCCTCCGCAACTTAGTGAGACCCTATTTCAAAATAAAGAATAAAAAATAGGGCTGGTGTAGCTCAGAGGTAGAACGCCCCTGAATTCAATCCCCAGTACCGAAAAAAATTAATTTATCAAATTAAACCAGGAACACTTGGGCCTATCAAATCATATCAGAAACAACAGACACACAAGATTATTGCTCTCACCAGTTTGAATCCCCTCACCTAAGACCGTAGAAGGAGGAGCACCCCAAGACCAGACACAGTAACACCCTGACCTACCTTCACCTGGTCCCTCGTCATGGGACGTGTCCAGAAAAGCCGCCGTGGCGATGAACCTCCAACTTTCTGTCCCAGGCTTCAGGTGGGCTGGCTTCTCTTGCTCTCTTGCTCGGGTGCACAGCCCACTTCAAGCCGACGCTTGGGAACTGCCTGCTGCCGGGACCCTGCCTGGCCCTGCGGCCCACTAAACCTTGTCCGAGCGCCCGCGTCGACTCTTCACACGCATGCCTGCTCTCTCCTTTGCTCCTAGCGTGCCCTCTTGAAACCCCCTGGCTACCCGAGCCCTTCCTTAGCCATTCTGTAACCTCTCTGTGTCACTGCGAGACGTGTGCTGTGTGACTTGAGTGTGATAGATATTAGTGATTAAGATAGGGATGGAATAAAAGAATTTGTGGTGACCCTGCTCACAGCTACCAAGTGAACCATGAGTACTCGGTGAATTAAAGCTGATGAAATTGATGTAGCTTGTGAATTGCTATTCAATAAATTCTGACATAATGGAAAGACACATCACACAGTTCCACACACACACCACGTACACACATACAACACAGATGCACACCACAGATGTGTACCCCCTTACCACACACACACACAACACAGACACACACCACACATACCACATGTTACATACAGACACACACACAACACAGACACATACCAGTTATGTACCCCCTACCACACACACACAACACAGACACACACCACACATACCACATGCTACATATAGACACACACACAACACACACACATACCACAGATATGTACCCCCTACCACACACACACAACACAGACACATATCACAGATATGTATCCCCTACTACACACACAACACAGACACACACCACACATACCACATGCTACAGACAGACACATACAACACATATACTGCAGATACACCACACACACATCACACAGAGATAGACACACTTGCCATATATACGCACCACACAGACATCACATCACCAAACACACACATCACACATACGTCAAATAGGCACTTACACACACACACACACACACACACACACACACACACACACACACACACATTCTTTCCCTCCTCTGCACTTTCCTCAGCTCTCCGCGCTCATGGCGCACAGCACTTCCCGATGGCCCGCCCCACCCCCACTGGACTGACCGCGTGCAGGCGGCTCTTCCTCCCCACAGGTCTGGCCCCCGGCAGGCGTCAGAAAGTCACCACTTCGTGAGTGAGTGGTCAGGCAGGTGTCAGCCACCACCGAGGGAGTGTATGGCTGAAGGGAGCACAGTGCGGAGCACCGTGGGGACAGGATGCCGAGGAAGGGAGGGACGGCCTCTCCCTACGGGATCCCCACAGAAGACCTGGGGCTCCCGCTAGGACCGGCGATGAACTTGCCCTCCTGGCCACACCATTGCTCAGCCACCAGCTTGCCTGTGACAGAAGTAGGCTGGGTCCCAGTCAGGTGGAGGACTGATTCAGGTGTCCCCATGCCCCATCTACCCAGGTGTCACAGCTGTGGTCCAAGTGGACGTGGCTGCCCGAGGCAGGCTGGGATCAGTCTCAGCTCTTGGAGGGACCTGGTGGATGGGAAGGGACCCTCCACCCACACCTGGAGGCCCGGGGTCTGGATCTGCAGGGAAAAGGCCTCTTGGCAGGTCCCTGAGCCCTGACATGCTATTGTGGACGCTTCTCCTCCTGCCTGCCTCCCTGACTCCGGGCACCCCGAGGACTCCCCTGGGACGCCAAGTTAAAGGGGGCTGAGGGCTGTCTAGTTCTGGCTGCAGACCTTCTCTCTTTTGGTGGGGAGGGATGTCTCCCCTTCTCCAGCAAGGACCAAGGCAGGCCTCCAGGAACGCTAAATGCGAAGGTGGCTATCAGCCTGCTCCGGTGGGCAGGTGTCCCATGCAGCGCCACCCTGGGCTCAGGAGACATGAGCTGTGTGTGACGCTGAGCCCTGCATCATGGCTTACGTGTAGCCAGGTGGAGGCCTCTCCTCTCTTCTAAGACTGTGAGCTCCAGGCATCCTGCCCCTGCTTGCTCCCCCAAAAGGCCCAGCCTGGGGGGCTGGTGGAGCCTGGACTCAGGAGCTTGGTGCGCACTGCCTGATGGATTGCTGGGGACGCTGGCCAAGTCTAGCTTCTCTGCTGTCTGGGCACTCACAGGTGCCAAGTCCTCCAGCCCAGCCTGTGGCGGTGCTGCGGCCAGCCAGGTTTCAGGGATGAAGAAAGATGCACAGAGGAGTCAGGGGCGAAGCCCGCCCCATAGGGTCTCACCCCTGGGGCCTCACTCAGGAGCCTGAGGCCTCCGTGGCCCCCTCCCCTCCTTTCTGGAATCTTCTTGGAGGTCGACTACAGAATTTGTCTCCCATGAGCTCTGATTACTGCAGGGCACCGGCAGAGGGAGGAATCGCCCTGTGACCCAAGGGGACCCAAGTCACTTTTCCAGACATGGAGGAGAAACTCAAGCACTTGTGCATGGCTGCCCCGCCAGGTCCTCTTCTCTGCGGGTCCCTAGCCAGGAGGGACTCTGCTCCCAGGAGGAGGCTCCGCCCTTCACCCAGGGTGCTGCCTGGAGATGCAGCCCCAGGGCCTGAGCAGTTTTCTTGAGACATGGAGCCCAAATAAATGGGTCTGAGGTGTAGGGACATTGCAAGTTTCGTCACCGATGCCTGTAGACTCGGCCGGAGGCTCTTTCTGTAGGGCGCCTCTTGTGAAAACACATTTCCACCTGTGCAGTCCTGGCTTCTCCCCATGCCGAAGCCCAGGCAAGGCTCACCTGGACCCAGGTTGTCTGTCTCCCAAGCTGCTCTGTCTCCCACTCTGGGCTCTCCTGCGAGGGGACGGTGGCTCTTCCAACGGGGTTTCATGGCTCATGTCCCTTTCCTCTCCGACTCACATGGATGTATAAGGCAACTCCTGACCCTGCTCCGACGTTTCCAGAAATGGATGAGCTGTTCATAGCTGAGGAATGCCCCTCGGAGCACTTCCCAATGTGATGTCTAACTGCGGAGGCTGAGAAGCCATCACCTCTCCCAGCCCTGCACGTCCTTGAACCTGCGGACTCCGCTGTCGTTGGCGGCTGGTTCTCTGCACAGCGCATGTCTATCATGTAATGCAGGCAGCCAGGAACAACCAGCATGCGTGGATGCCACTCTATTTCCCAACCTCCTATCCTGGGGCTTGGAGTGATTAGCTCATAATCTGCCTCCAAGCTATTATCATGTATTATCGAGTAACGGTGTCAGTGAATGTTTCGCCTCTCTGTGCTGTGGTCACCGGCCTTGTATCCCTGACACAGTGACGTGGCAAGTTACCCCCTGTGTTGTGAGGGGAGTCACCCCCTTTCAAGTGCCAAGTCCTTTATCATTCAGGCTGTCAGCCGGACAAGGTGACGCATTCCTATAACCCCAGTACTTGGGAGGCTGAAATAGGAGGATCCCGGGTATGAGGCCAGTCTCAGCAATTTAGCAAGATACTGTTTCAAAATAAAAACTAAAAAGGGATGGGGGTATGGCTCAGAGGTAGAAGGCCCATGGGTTCAGACCCTAGTAACACACACACACACACACACACACACACACACACACACACACAATAATAATAATAATAATAATAATAATAATAATAATAATTTAGGAATGTTTAGGGCAGTGTCGTAAACATGACCGTGCCTGAGAACCCCTAAAGGCCCTGTGGAAACAGCTTACTGGGCCTCCACACATAGCATCTGACTCAGTGGGTCTGGGCGGGGCCTGGAAATGTGCACTTCTGACCAGGCGATGCCCTGCTGCTGGTCCATGGACCACACTTTGAGAACCACTGGTCATGGTTATCTAAGTAACAAATAATCACATCAGTGGCTTAAAACAACAAAATATGTTTCCCCAAACCATGCTACAAGTTCACTGCAGGTTACTGGAAGGTGTTGGGGGGGGGGAGGGGAATGTCAGACCCTGCTGGTGATGTAACTGCTCCACGTATGTGCAAGAGGAAACCACACCTTTGTATGGGAAGAGGAATAGGTCAGGAACACCCAAGGTCATTGGCTAAGACAAGCCACAAGCCTGCGCCAATCAGCAAGGTCGGAAGGCCGAGAGCTCTTGAAACCCAGCTAGGAAGGCCTTGCGGGCTGGCACCCGCCACCCCCTCACATCCTCCAATAGGGCTGCCCACTGCCCGGCCTGCTTCCACCAGAGGCCAGCCAGGCAGCCCCCGCTCCCGCACTCTGGGACCACTGCCATTATGTTGACAGTTCCTCCTGTCCTGGGTCTGTTGCACAAAACAGTGGTTCATGCAGCAGCGGGCCCGGCCACACCGAAGAAGACAGCCACTCACATCTGTTTACGGTGCAAGCAGCCAATGCGATTTATTGAAAAACTATTACAATGATTCCTTGGTTACACAGGTTTAAAATATTTTGAGACACCGTTTTCTGGGCATGACAGTCGGGACTTATGACATGTCTGCTGGATATTTTTAGGAAAAGTATGATGTGCCTTTGGCAATGTATTTTAAGAAGCTCCTTGTCTTTATTATAGTTTTTCTGCTTACTGTTCTTTTCTTTTCTTTTCTTTTTGCCAACATCTGCCCACTTATATATGGTGAGGAAAAAAAATAAAATCACACCAGAAAAGTGTCTGCAAATATAAGAAGAAATTTTATTGCAATATACCGTAGCTAAAGTGGTCTGGGGACAACAGGACACGTTTTGGACTTCAGTACAAATTACAACAACTTTGAGGGGACTGACAGAAAAATGACAGGGTAAAAGGACAAATTGGCTGGGGTGAGAAGTGGAAACAGAATCACATGACCTAGACAGAATCCACAGGGCGTCCCATGACAGTCCTCCGATTTGGCTTCTCTCGGGATGGGAGGTGCGTGCCGATCCCTGGCGCGTGCTGGCATCCGGCTTCCAGAGAATCTCCAAGCCAGACTTTCTTTGGCAAGAGTAAGACTTGTTTTCCAGGGAAATTTGGGAGATTGGCGTTGGCGGTGTTCTGTTTCTCCTGGGGTACTTTGCTGTGGTTTCCTAAGCCACAACCACATTCCAACAGGGGACGGGAAGGACAGCACCAGGTGGCGACAGCTCGCTAGCTCCCAGGGGCCCACTTGCTTTCCTCGGTGGAAGGAAAGGGTGTGCCGGGGGGCAACTTTTCACAGTAAAGGGATTGCCTTTCCTTGCTGGTCTCTGGGGTCCTGCTGCCTGCACGACGCAGCCCCCTTGCCTTGGGCAGCAAGAAGGGACAACACCCAGAGGGTCTCCTGCCAGCCCCGAGCTCCAGAGCAGCTGACGCCCGCATCCAGGACATCTACAAATGGAACCCCAAAGTACTTTCACGGGAACGAGGCGCCGTGCAGCCCCGGAGACACCCAGAGTTCATTGCACATTTCTCGGTCTGCCGGGAGGCCCGCGGGGGCAGCCGGGCGAAGGCAGCGCGTGGCGTAACCCAACAGCTTCAATTCAGTTCTTGGAACAAACACAGAAATTAGCACCACAGACATTTGGCAACCGAACACAATCTGCTATGGTGACACCGTGTACGATGCAGGAAGTCTTTCTGTTGCGTGTGTGTGTTTTCAAATCAAGTCAGCATAGCCCGGTACTGGAAACAGGCCGCAGAAGCCGGCTGCCCACCACTGACAGCGAGTGGGCGGCTCCCGCGCCCACTGGGAAGGTGACGGGCACTTATCTTAAGGTCAGCTCCTGGAGTCAGTAACAAGGAGGAAAAAGCTTGGAGGAGGGGCACGGCCAGGGACCCAGAGTCGCCTTCCAGGAGACCGTAGGACACATAGCACCACACAGAGAAGTGTAAAAAATCAGCACCAATTTTCATTTAATTATCATCTACAGAGAACGGGGTTTCCCTGCCCTACACATCCTCCCATCAGGCTCGGCAGGAAGGAACATGGAAAGAGGAAGCAATCAAAATTAATTTAAGCCTGCATTTTAACCTAAGTGCACGTGGAAAAGGAAGACTATAAATTTATCTTTTCTTCCCCATTAAAAACAAAACAGAGATCATCAAAAAATGGTCTGGAAAAGGGGTGCTGGCACCTCTTTTTCTGTGGCAGCTTGACTTCTTGCTGACCTGGGCAACTTTCCAATTTATTGCACGTTCTTGACGGGCCGGTGGGCAGCCTTCCTACTTCTGGTCAGAATTGGACTGCAAGCCGGCACGGATGCCTCGCCCCGCGTGCCCCGTCTCCCAGTGGGCTTGAGGCTGGGTTTCCACGCATGACTGAGAGTCGGGCACACTTAACATTTATAACAATACAATACAAATATTTACTTAAAACTCACAAAAACATAAGCACCTTTAATCCATCGGAAAGGCACAAGAGGAATGACATTTGGCCTCTAAATGGATCATGTTGAGGGTTGTTGGAAATGGAGGCGTTGGCGACCTTTACGAGGCTCGCCTCAGAATATTTTTGAAGGTCAGGGGAAATACACATCTTCAAGTTGAATTTTTTTCAAAAAGGTGTTATCCAAATATGGCAGCCCCACCCCCACCCCTGCAAACCGTCCGTGAACGCCATGGGTAGGCCGATCGGGCGAGCTGGGGGCCAGGGCGTGGGTTCTGCTCCCTTCCCTGTGGCGTGTGGTGTAGACGGATCGTGGGGCGTGGCCCGAGAGGCTGTGGTGCGGCTAGGTCATGTGATTCTGCTCCCTCCATTCTCTCTCTGGGCGTGGGGTCCAGCGCCACATGGTGTCGAGGCGCGGATGAAGTTGGGCGGGAGGGGAGCGAGAAACCTTCACTGTCCAGGATGGGACGTGCAGGGGACACTCACGAAGGGCGTGTTGAGGTCACGAGGTTGCTCTCGGGAGACGGGGCTCGGCGGCTCCTAGCCCATGAAGCAAGCCGGCCCCACTTCAAATCCAAATTTCTGTGACGCTTCACCAAAGTCGTTGAACATGATGTCGACGATGGGCACTTGCTCCACTTTGGGGGTGTCGATCTCCAGAACTGTCTTCTGGTAGCCTTTCTTGGTCTAGAAGGAGGAAACAGAGGTTGGTGGTTAACAACTGTGGGACTCTTGCGGTTAAACAACCACACAACATACCCTGCCCAGGCTCTGAAACCAGGTCGGGGTCCGTCTCTATCGTCCTGGCTCCAGCCTGTTCCTGATGAGCCTCACGGACAGCAGATGGGTCCCTAGCTTTCAGCACGTGCTGGAGGACATGTGGCCAGCCAGAGCATGTATTTAACCCCAGAGTGTCCCTGATCCACTGCACAACATTGGGGGGGGGGCTGGGAGTGGGTGTCAGAGGGACGACGGAACTCTCCCAAGACTTCCCAAGACTGTAGGAAGAAGTGACAGTGTCCATAGCCCCTTAGGTCCCTTCCTTCCCACCCCACTGAGAATGCAAGGGCTCCACGTTCCAAGATGGCGCAGCAGTGTTGAACCACGCGCGGGGCCCTTCTCAGTGTGGGGTCCCCTTCAACCACCTGGGGCCCATGCCTTTGAGGCCAGGCCTGCCCTTGGCACCCAGTGGGCTGGACCATGGGGAGGAATAGGAGTCACGGTCATGGAGGGTGGGGAGGAGTCAGATGCATGGAGGCTGGGGAGCCCAGCATGCCAAGGCTCCAGAGGAGTGCGGGTAAGCCGAGGCACAGAGGGACCGTGACGGTACGGTGACCAGGGGGCCTGCAGGGTGCGTCAGGGCCATCCCTTGCTTGGACCAGCACAAACCCAGGGGGTGGGATGCAGCCCCTTAGGCTGAACAGAGTGTGCTCAGGGAGGTGGCGGAAGTTTCCCAGGACAGGCTGCCTCCTCAGCCACAGGTCTCAGAACATGGCGTCTGCCGCTTTATAGACTTTGAGAGGCCAGCTCCCCCCCTCCCCGCCCCCACAATGGCCTTAGTCACTTTGGCCTGAGGCTGGGTTTATACTCTGAGCTGGATCCGGCCAAAGAAGGGGCTCTGTCCACTGCTCAGTCCCTGGAAGAGCAAGGCAGCTGGTATGGGCTCCCTCCCAGGGGACAATGTGGCCAGGATGTAGCCTGGCAGAGGGCTCAGACCTCTGAGGGCAGAGACCCCACATCAGCTGACTCAGCCCTATCCCACTACCCTCAGGGCCTTACTCCCACACCACTGTGGGCTACGTGTGTGCGATTCCCAAATTCCTATATTGGAGCCCTGACCCCAAGATGATGGTAGGAGGTGGGGCCTTTGGGAGTGATCAGGTCAGGACGGAGCCCTTAGGAGTGGGATTAGTGGTCTTATAAAGTGACTCCTGAGAGACCCTTTGCCCTCTCTCTGCCATGTGAAGCCACTGCAAGAAGCTGGTTCTCTGCAACCCAGAGGAGCGCCCTCACCAGGACCCAGACCTGCTGGCACCCTGGCCTTGGCCTTCCACCCCGCAGAGCTGCAAGCACTAAGCGCCTGTTGTTTCCAGGATACGCAGACCACGGTAATGTTCAAAGGCCGCCAAAACGGACTAGACAGATCCAGAGCCAAGAAGCTGAGTGTGATAAGAATTTGGGTGGTTTTAAGCTGCTGAGTTTTGGGGCTAATTTGTTACAGATGAGAGAAAACAAATGCATTCTCTGTGACTCGGTTTCCTCAATGGGAGATGGGAAGTGCTGACATCGCGGGTGGGGTGAGGACGTGGGCAGCCGCTGTGTCCGGCTGGCAGCACGGCCATCGGCCTCGCCAGGGGTTCTACCTTCGCCTCGTCCGGATTCCCACTCGGCCCAGACCCCGTCCCTCTCACGGCTCCGCCTGGTCAGAACACCCTCCATACTGCAGCGGGCCGGGAGGAGAGAGCAGAAGCAACGCGGGTCCTCGGGGAGCCGGTTAGCACCGCACCCCCCCACCTCCGTCCCAGGAGTCTTAATCCAGCAGCTCCTGGGAGGACTCGGAATATGCACTTTTTAAAAGACAGGTGTCTCTAATTCTGATATTCGTGTTTGTGGCTATCCTTTGCGAACCACCGTCCTGAAGGACTTTGTCACTGGGTCACCCAGGATGCGATGGCATGAATGCTGAGAGACCCAAACAATGTCGAGCTTCTGGGGAAGCCAGGTAGAATGTGAGCAGATCCCTCTGCCCCTCGTCTGCCCCAAGGGATGGCATGACTCTCCACTTCCAGAGAGGAGAGAGGGCCCAGTCGCAGCTGCTGGGAAGGATGGGGCGGGCAGCAGCTGGACATGGCATCCTCAAAGACAGGTGGACACCCCTCCAGCTACCCTGGGAGGAGCTGACTTCTTGCCTTCCCTCTGGGCCCACGAGGAGCAGCCAGGGGCCGCCTCTGCCCTGCTAAGCTCAGCTCCTTGGACTCTGCTCCCTCTGGGTCAGACCCAAGGAATCAAATGACATCATTGGCCTCGCCCTCACCAGGCTCTGGAAGTTAATGCTGTCACAGCCAGCCCTGTGACCTCAGTGACAGGCGGCCTGTCCCTTTGCAAGCCAGGGAGCTGACCACAGGGCCATCCGGCCCTAATGTCTCCGTTGCCCCCCAGGGAAGGGCTTTGTGGCTGCAGCACTGGTCTCTCCCCCCAGGGACGGGCGTGCATGCTGAGTCGGCCGTGGTTTTGCCTGGATTTATGGGGCCCCTCTGCTCCAATTATCAGAGCGCTTAGAGAGGGACGTATTTAAAGTAGGCCGTCACACGCTGCTCCGTTACCCCGTTATTCCAGAGGCATAAATAACCATTACAGGCTAGCAACAGCCCCCCAGGGACACACAAAGCTGCACAAACAACGGGATTTATGTGGCGTGGCTCCTTGGCCCTCTCGCCCCGTGATTTGTGCCCTCCACAGGGCCGCTCTGCAGCCCCGTCAATCAGGCTACCCGGCCAAACGAGGTCGGCTCGGAATTCCAATTTCTTTGGCTGTTATTACGCCATGAGTCAAGCAGGCCTCCCAGGGTGGCTGCATTGGCCTGCGGGCGGGTGCGAGAGCCTCCTGCAGGAGCCCCATGATTCAATGAGAGGGTCATGACCTTGCACGTTGTGCGCTGAACTTCTCGGCAAGGACAGAGCACCGGCTAGTCCAGGTCAGCGTTGCTGCACGTGGCTCCCCTTGGGGGCCCCCACACCCCACCTCCACACTCGGGCTGTTTCTTCTACCTGGATTTCTCTCCAGCCTGCCTGCAGAGCCAATTTTTCCCATCAGCAGGGTTATTCTGTTCTGAGCCATTATCTCCCCACCTTTACAAAGACAGGATCGTTTCTTTCCAGAAATGAAACAAGAGGGAGCTGCCTCTCCTTCCCCCAGCCCAGCGTCCAGTCTGGACATCCTTCCATCTCGCCTTTGCATCCAGAGATGCTCAAAGGACAAGCAAGAAGGTTGGAGAGGACCTCAACGGGGCTCTTCTCCTGCATTGCCAGCACTCAGGGGGCTTCCTGGGTGGGGACACACCACAACCAGCTTTGACAGTGCCCGGCTGCTCTGTCAATTGGTGCTGTGGGGGCTGGGAACCCCCAGCCAGAAGGGACCACAGATAGTTCACCTGACCAGTAAGCCCAAGGGATGGGCTCTTTGTGGTGCCAGGGGCTGAGGACGGGTGGGCCCGCCTGACTCATGAGTTGAGCGGCTGCTGCCCTCTCTGTGGGCGCTGGCTCCCTGTGAGGCACTGCAGGGCTGACCAGGATGCTGGGCATGGGGCAAAGGGAACAGGATGGAGTCCACACTAGCCTCTGCCCCATGGGAGCTGGAGGGAGCACTGGGCAGATTTCCTTAGGAACAACACTGAAGAGAACAGGGTCTGATGTTGGAATGTGACCCAGACTTCCTGGTGCCGTCCCACCTCCAGCCCGTAACAGGCCACCAGAGGGGGACACATCTCAGGATTTCAACACAACTGGGTCCCCATGCGTGGACATACCCTGAACATCTCCCCGATCACAAGGACACACTTGGTGGCCCTGGGAGGTGCAGTCCCAGCAACCATGCCTTGACTGTGTGGGCCAGGCTCTCTGGGTCAAAGGGCACACATGACCCCCGGTGGCCCCAGCCCAGGGGCAGAACCAGCTGCAAACACCACCCTAGCCCTGCCTGGCCACATACCCAGCAGGCCTCTGGACCCTCCGGCCTCGGTTTAGTTCCCCTTGAGCAGACTGCCCTCCCCGCAGGGAGATGGCCAACGTGGGCTTGGGCCATTGCCAAGAAAGTGAACAGCTACAGCGATGGCGCCTGCTCAGCCACTAGCTCCCAGCACTGCCCTATTCCCAGGAGCAAGCTGGTCTCAGCTCTGGCCACGCCCAGAAAAGAACCATTTATGGCGAGGGAGCCTCTGACTCCAGACATGGTCCTGCATACGCAGCTGCACTGACGCCGCCACAGTGGGATGCACCGGGGACTTCACTGCACCCCACTGTGCAGCTCAGGGCCTGGCACATGGCAGGGGCCATGCAATTGTGTTGAGTGGGCCCCAGGGAGGCAAGTACGGTGACGTCACAGAGGGGGGCATGCACGACACTCACGGCACAGCCGTCCACCAGGGCGCGGATGTAGGGGTTGTTGTCGTAAGACATCTCCTCGTCGTTGGAGCCCAGGAAGCGCATGGCCTTGTCGTAGCTGCCCGTGGCGGCGTCCTGCCAGGCCACCGACTGGTAGCAGTTGTAGGTGACGTTCTGGTGGGCAGAGGCGCTCAGTAGCCGTAGGAAGGTCATCTGCACCACGCCCACGGGGTTGCCCTCGGCGTCCACGTAGGAGAGCTGGGGATGGGACAGGAGGGGGTTCAGCAGGGCGGAGACATGTGGCAAGGGCAGCAGAACTATCCACGTGGCTCCGGGCCTCACCCTCTCCAGGTAGCATGAAGGGACTGCCTGGAAACCTTTGTCCCAATCCCCCGAGGCGGCACATGTGGGCTCTCGTGGGGGTTCCTGGGGACAGTGAACTACACCTCATTTCCTTCAGGGGTTCGCCCATGCCCATTTGCCTGGCTGGCCCTGCACGCTTCGGGCTCCTCCTCCGGGAAGCCTACTTGGTCATGTGCACTTGACACCTGGTCTACCCCTGGACACTGGCCCGCCTCTGTCTGTCTTCTACCACACCAGGCCTACAGCAGCAGTCTGGGTCTCCCTAGCTCACTGCTGGGTCCCCGCACCTGCTTTCATGGCCAGCGAGTTTGATAAAAGTTTGCTGCATGGATGCATGGAGGCCTCTCAGAGGTGACGGCCCCGTGTCCGCTGGGCCTGCACCCATCATGATGCCCATCGCAGCTGCTCTTCCCTCACGCCACCCACTGACTGCCTTCCCTTCTGCTATAGGGATGCCCTGCCAGCCTCTGATGAGCCCCACAGCTCCTTCCCGACAGCAGGCTTCGCCCGGTTTAAACAGGGTACAGGTTTGAACAGGGAACCGTTCTCAAACACATGTGCTACATCAGGCCTGGCCTCTGTCCCCAACGTGGAAAGCGCTGTACTCCCATCGCTGGGGCGGGTGCTAGATCTGGACACAAAGGTCGGTCCCCTCTGTAGATGCACAAGGAGCAAGACCTGAGAGCAGGATGAGGTCCCCTGGGGCCCCTGGGCATCCTCCCCGAACTGGACCAGGTGCCTACCTGCCCCAACAGTCCTAAGTGCTTCCTCTAGCCCTCAGCCTCTTGGGGGGCTCCCCTCTTTGCCAGGAGCACTGCCCCCCAACTTGGAACATAGCCAGACACTCTCCCAGGGAAGGCCACTGCTCCTGGCCTCTAGCCCTAAGGCCAGCATGAATCTCATGTCTAAGAGTGTCCCCAGCCTCCCTACACTCCTCCACATCAGCACTGGTCCTGAGTCCAATCTGTCACCCCAACCACTGTGGCTGTAGGAGCTGGGCCTGTATGTCCCTGTCACTGTGCTTCGAGAGGGCAAAGGAAGGTGCCCAGGAGTTTATGTGGATGGATGGAAAGCTGTCTGTCAGGAGTCCAAGACGTATGAGGCTCTGCTCAGGGAGCCCGTGAGCGTGCAGGACCTCGGGGAGTGGCTCAAGCCAGCTGGGGTGACAGGCAGGAAGGCTGGCCTGAGGGAGGGTCAGGGCTCCATGATTGGCTGGGGTGACCAGGCATGCCCTGGAGGTGCAGGAGCATCCTCCCCTTCCCAGGCCGGGCTCTCAGGAGAGCGAGCAGGCTTTCCTGCGGCTCATGGCTGGTGCTGAGCGGGTAGCTCAGGGCTCTGGCCACTGAGAGGCCCCACTCTCTACAGGAAGCCCAGGGATGGCACCAGGGAGAGACAATGTGCCACTTCTCAAGCGACTTTCCAGCATCACCAGCAAGGGATCCCCAACCTGGGCCCTTCTGCTCTGCCAGGCATGGGGCCTATACGGGGTGTCCCGAGAAAGGAATCTCAATTTCTGCATCTCTTTAGAAAATACAAAGCTTTCTGAAATACGATGTGGCTAAGGACATAGATGTATCTCAGTCCCCTGAGACAAAGCACCTTGTCTCTCCTAGCCCAGACAGGACCCTGAAGGTCCCTCTCCAGGGGAGGCCCGGCTGAGCCCAACTGGGCCCATCCTGTTCTGGACACTGCATCGGGAGATGGTGCAGACACAGGCCAGCGTCTGACACCAGCGGCCTCATCCCTGGGCAGCAGCCGCTCCAACACCATTCTGCGTCGGCTTGCCTAAAGGGGCAAGTGGGACCTGCGGGGCACTCAGAGTGTTTGGGCCCCAGAAGTAGGAGCAGGAAGGCGGTGACCACTTTTTAACCTACTTTTTAAATAGGTATAATTAGCATTGAGGGAGGGGAACCAGGCCCAGACCCCGCTCCTTCCCGCCAGGGCGGTGGGACAGCCTGGGGGTCCCCAAGCCATGGGCAAACCCTGTGCCCTCGGAAGCAACAGCAAGCCTCTCGGGCGGACCCTGTAAAGGAAAACTGAATACCAACCGGCAGTCGGGCCATCTGGTGATCCTGGAGGAAACGTGACTGACTTAAGAAAGTGCATGCTGGAGGGGCAGCACTGGACACAGAAGGACCTGAGGCCCTCCGCGCCCCATGGTGGCAGGAGGACAAGGGCGCAGGGCCCAGGCTGGGGTCGTGGGAGGGCTGGCCCCCGAGCGGAAAAGGGTCTCTGCAGCACCATTGCAGGTGGCACGTCGGGCAGCCCTGACCCAGAAGCGTCCGTGAGGAGAGGCCTCTGTCTGTCTACCTTGCACCCAACTGTGATAGTCAGAGGCTGGGAAGGAGCCAGTGGCAGCCCAGAAGGCAGGCTGCGCCTTGCCTGGACCGTTCCTGCACCTCCATCCCCACCACCTGGGTGTGCTTGGAGGAAACAGGACAAAGGCCGGAGGTGGGCCGTGTGCACCCATGGCTGGAAGTCCATGTTCCACAACCGTTTCCTCAGAGTGAGGAAAATGGCCTGGGGCGTGGGGGGCTCCCAGGAGACTGAAGCCACCGAGGGAGGGGAGATGGCAGGGCCAAACGCAGGTGGCAACTACTGAGACCACAGCAGGTCCCGCCGCCTCCCGGCCCTGGGCAGCTTCGCCCCGACAGCTCCTTCCCGCCTCCGGCCCACTGTCCCCCATCCTCGCCCACTCAGGCCCTGGTCACTGGGCCATCCCATCCCTGAGAGCTTCCCTTTCAGGTCCTTCTGTGTGCCAGCACTCTTTTTTCTGAAGACAGCACAAAAGAAGTGAGGAGAAAGAAACAGAAGGAAAAGGGACAAGAATTCCGGAGTCCATGGTGACAGACAGACAGACAGACAGAGGAAGCCTCCAGAGGCGGGCAGGGAGCGCACGGCCCTTCAGCGAGTCTGCACAGGAGCCCGAGTGCTTGGGGAATCCACAAAGAGGCCAGCAGCCGTGTCTCGAGGCTAAGGGACAGGGGCTTCAGGGTATCTGGAGCCGTGGCTCTGGATCCTTGGGGGAACATGGCCTCTGTGCTCACAGGGAGGCTGAGGCTGGTATGGGGCAGGGGGGCAGCGACCGAGGGATGACAGCCAGGTGGTGGCCACAGAGCCCAAGATCTGGCTTCTGCATGACAAGGGCCCTCAGGGCTGGGGTCGCTAGATCGGGAGGGGAGAGTGAGGAGGGCAAGTCTGGGCTCGCAGGGGCCCTGTACCGTCTGTGGAGACAGGCTCGGCCCTTCACGGGGGTTTGCGGTTAATCCCAGAAAAGAGCTCAAACCAGCCCCTGCAGTGTCTAGGGAAGACGAGACACGTTGTGGACGCAGCCACGGGCCGCACACCGATAAATGCAAACTGGTCTACACTGCCCAGAAGAGCGCCCGCTGGTTTCTTCCAGGGATGGATTACCTATGGCGTTCTCCCCGGAAGTTGAACAGGGACCAACACAGCCACGGAGGGCAGAACTGGGGCCTGCACAGTGGGGCAGCAGTCAGAGCCCCGGGCCCCGGGCAGCACCAGGAGCCCAGGAAGAACGCTCATCGTTGACGTGGTCCAGGATCCGCCTGGCCTGCCCTGCCCACCAGATGGGCTTGTGCAAGTCCTGCCGATGCCCCTGGCCTCACAGCCTGGGCAGCCGGGTTGTGCCACCTGGGGCAGCTCAGCCGCTCTGGCGTGGTTCCCACACTGGTGGGCACCCTCTACCTCAGTAGAAAACCATCCGCCTGCTGCCAGGCTGGAGCCAGCTCTGGTGGGAATGGCAGAAGGTTGGGAGAAAGGGCCCAACTACCTGAGCCTCGCTGTGACGGGGTGTGGAGCGGCCTAGCCAGAAGGGCGAGAGCAGGCGTGCCTGGCGGCCGTGAGCCCATGCAGAGCCGCGAGCCGGCTGTGCCGCAAGCAGGCAGTGTGGAGGCGGCCACTTACCAGGGAGCCCCGCTTGTACTGACTATACCAGGTAGAAGGCTGCTCTTTGGGCCAGCGGGCCATTTTACTCTGCAAGATAGGAGACGGGCGGGTTTAAAGTGACAACCGCAGAGGAGAGAGAGGCCACCTTACCAGTTTACCGCGCTTGAATTCACTGAACCAGGAACCCGGGTTTTCTTTGGGCCAAGAAGTGATTCTGGCCTACGCAGCGGGCAGGCGCGGCAGGGAGAGAGAGAAACAGAAAGCGAGGGTTACTTCTCCTGCCTCCGCGACACATCCCCAGTTCTCCCTGGCCCCTGGTGTCCCGCGGAGGCGTCTCTGCCGTCCTGAGAGCCGAGGGCTCTGGACGAAGACCCTGCTGGTAAGATGGCACGACCACAGAGCCAGGCCTCCAGGTGCCAGGCACACACAACGTGGTCAAGGCGGGGCGCTCTATACCACCTCGCAAGGCTGCACCGGGATCCACATGGTGTGTGTACTTGGGGACAAGCGACAAGGGCAAGATTCTCAAAGACCACAGCGAAGGTGACCATGACAGTAAGAGTCAGCACCACTGAGAATCCGAGGGCACCTCCCCTCCTCACTGCCCAGGGGCTGCGCAACACTCATGGCCTCTATCCGGTGCCACTGCAGCACAGTAGGACTGCAGTGTGTGCGCGTGCATGAGTGTGTGCACAAGTGTGGTATGTGTGTGATGTGTATGTAGTGTGTGTGTGTGTGTGTGATGTGTGTGTGTGTGTGTGTGTGTGTGTGTGGCGTATTGTATGGCATATATGGTATGTGGGTATGCATGTGTATGGTATGTGTATGGTGTGTATCTGTGTAGTGTGTGTGTCTGCATGTGTGGCATGTATACAGTATGTGGAATGTGTGGTGTGCATGTGTGTGTGGCTGTGGTGTGAGCGGTTTATGGTGTGTATGATATGTGTGGTATATGTGCTTGACAGGTATATGATGTGTATGCGTGTGGTATATGTGGTGTGTGCGTGTGCATGTGTGGTGTGTGTATAGTGTATAATGTTTGGTGTGGTGTGTGTGTGGTGTGTGTGTGCGTGTGTGTCATGTGTATGGCATATAGTATCCTTGGTGCATGTGTGTGTGTGTGTGTGGGTCTCCCTGGGGATCCATGCCGGTGGGTCCTTGAAACTGTGCATATGGTATGTGGTGTATGTGGCATACACGGTATGTGGTATGTGCATTTACATGTGTGGTGGGTCTCCCTGGGGACTTGTGACTGTGGGTCCTTGGAGCTGTGTATATGTGTATACGGTGTGTGATATGTGTGTGTGTGTGTGTGTGTGTGTGTGTGGTGGGTCTCCCTGGGGACCCGTGCCTGTGGGTCCTGGAGCTGTGTATATGGTGTGTGCTATGTATGTACAGTATGTGTGTGTGTGTTATGCGTGTGTGTGTGTGTGTGTGTGTGTGTATGTGTGTGTGAGCGTGAGGTGGGTCTCCCTGTGGAGTTGTGCCTGTGGGTCCTGGAGCTGTGTATATGGTGTATGGTATGTATGGTATGTGTATGTGTGTGTGTGTGTGTGTGTGTGTGTGTGTGCATGTGTGTGTGCGTGTGCAGTGGGTCTCCCTGTAGAGTTGTGCCTGTGGGTCCTGGAGCTGTGTATGTGGTGTGTGGTATGTATGTGCGATGTGTGTGTGTGTGGTGTGTATATGTGTGTGTGATGGGTCTTCCTGAGGACCCATGCCTGTGGGTTCTAGAGCTGGTCTGGTCTGCTGTGACAGGGGAGCTGGGCACCTTCAGGGCCAAGTTGATGCCCTGCCTCCCAGAGACAGCTGCCATGTGTTCCGCAGGGCTCCCATGAGGGGCTCGTTCCTGCAGGGCAGAGCTGAGGGACTGGCCAGTGGCTGGGACTCAACACCACTCAGGATGGCGGGTAGGTAGCTGAGTGAGGCCCTCCTCGGGGGACCTGCCTGCTTCTCTGTTTATTTGTGGCTGATTTGGGATGAGCATGCCCTTGCAGCTCATCGGGACCTGTGCCCTCAGGGCTCATGGTGGATGCATCTCCATTGCCCCGGCCTTCATGCTAGGAGAGTCAGAAGAGGGGTCCTGCTGGAGAAGAGGGGTGTCCAGCATGCCTGCCTGCCTCGCACAGAGCCAGCAACCCTCACTCTTTTCCCGTGTCCACCACCATCAATGCCAAACTCAGGTCATGTGAGGGTGGCTTCCTCCTGGAACAGGGCCAGGGCACGGCCAGCGCAGGCTTCACCCTTCTGCTTCCAAGGGGCCCGTGGCCCAACACTGACCAGGGAGGGTCTCTATTTGACACGGGTCACGGGGCCCCAGCATGTGGACACCTGGCTGGACCCCTTGTGTGGAGGAAGGGCGAGGAGCTGGGTCAGGAGGGTCACTAGAGCCCCAGCTGTGGTACTGTGAATGCCAACAAGACTCCCAGAAGCCCCTGGTCAGGGGGTCAGCACTGCGAAGCACCCTGGAAGCCATATGTCGAGGTCAGAGAGACAAGAGGGAGGAGAAGCGTCTTTGCTGACGGCCATTCTGGGCCTCCGGCAGATGGGAGGAAACAAGAGGAGATGGAAGGTCCTTGTGCTTAGAGTGTCTTTTGGAAGCACAGTGTGGCGAGGAGCGCACACAGGCCATCAGATATACCACGTCAGGTGGCGGGAGGGAGGACCTACAAGACAGGAGCTGCAGATCTCCCAGCCCGTGCTCCAGCTCCTGCAGCCGCCTGCGGGCTTTGGACCGGAGCCGGTGCTGTCTCACGGTTACAGACTGATTTGGGGAGTAAGGGGACAGAGGCCCCTGGGGAGAATTTATCTGTCCTCCTCCAGCAGGAAACTGGTTCTCGGGTGCTGGGGCCATTAGGAGGCTGCGGTGTGCACAGGGTGCTGAGGCTGGGGTGGCTCCAGAACATGGCAGGAGCCAAGCCAGGAGTCATCCCAGGGGGGCGTTATGGGGGGAGGATCTGCACCTGCACACGGAGGCTGGAGTCTCAGTTACTTTCTTGTTAGGGACAAGGGAGACTTTGTCCTCCTTGGTTGTCCTTGGCCAGAGTGGCCCCTGCCTCAGATGCACATCTCACATGGACACACCCAGGCACACCCAACACATGCTATTCACACACCTGTCCACACGGGACAGTGGTCACACGGAAGTGACCATTTAAATGATATTCCACAAAATCTCAACAACTCGGAACCCAGCCACCTGCCCTCAACGTCTTTGTTAAATAGACTGAAAGCACACGTCGCCATTGGGAAGACGGGAGCGAGACCCATGGAAGTGAGCGGGCACCAAGAAGCTAGGCACATGGAAGCTTCCGGAAGGCAACTTTGGGTCATGTTATTACATGTTATTACATTACCCCCACAGTCCTTCCCAGTCTTTAGGTTGCTCTCAGGCAGGAGATCTACTGAGTCGCCTGGAAAAAGCTGTCAGCACCTTGGGGTGAAGTCCCACCACGGCGGCAAGTGGAAAACACCATCCTTCCACTGGCCACGACCCTGGGCTGTGCATGCCCACTTCAGTGAAAAAAAAATCTTTTTTTTCTTTTTGGTCCTGGCAATTGAACCCAGGGGCATTCTACCTCTGATCTACACCCTCCTCCCTATTTTATATTGAAATAGGGTTTCACTAAGTTGCTGAGAGCCTCACTGAGTTGCTGAGGCTATCCTCGAACCTGCAATCCTCCTGTCTCAACCTCCCAAGTACTGGGATTACAGCCATGCACCGCCCGGCTCTAAAACATCTCTTCCGAAAGCAACTGACAGTTTACTTCTGGAAGAATGCCCTTGATTAGGAAACTGATGGGTTTTGGTTTTCAGCCTTAAAGCTGTATGCATGTGGGACACCTAAAGCCCCAGCCAGGCCTCACTGTCAGACCGTGGCCCCACCGTGGCCTCCTGCGACACAGCTACTCACCCCCTCAGACTTCTTGTCGGGGAAGACGCATGTCGACCCTCCGGCGGTGAAGTTGCAGTAGACTTTAAAGGAATCCCTGGAGCATCCTTGGTTGGGATCCACCCAGTATTCACCTGGATTTCAGACACAGGGAGGCAGGTTCATGAGAACTCCCTGGATGGTTCTGGAGCTGCTGCGACATTTCAGTCTGGCAGCTGGCGCACGGCTGGGGCTGTAACGCCATCAACGCCTCCTTCCCGGCCTGCCCTTCAAGGAGTTGTGCTTTTCCTGCAGGGCTCGTAAGAGGTGGGACAGATCCTTCACCAAGAACACAGCTGCGGCACACAGCACACTGGGCAGGGGCCTGGTGGCCAGGGGAGGTGGGCCTGGCCCCCTTGACAGGTGAACAGAAAGGAAGAATGTTCTAGAGTGAACTCTGGAAATTCATACATAATGGGGTCAGAATCTACCGGACATTCCCCATGTCTTTTTCTATTTTTTGTTTTTGGCACTAGGGATTGAACCCAGGGGCATTCTGCCTCTGAGCTACATCCCCAGCCCTTTATATTATTGATTGATTGACTGATTGATTAATGCTAAGGGTTGAACCCAGGGCATTCTATATCCAAGCTACAACCCCATCCCTTTTTGTTTTTTTAATTTTGAAACAAGAGTCTTGCTAAGTTGCTGAGAGTCTCTCTAAATTGCTAAGGCTGGCCTTGAACCTGCAATCCTGTTTCGGCCTCCTAAGTACTGGGATTATAGGTGTGCACCACCGTGCCCAGCTATCCTTGTGTCTTGTAGGAGGAATGTTCCTACTTCCAAGGGAAGATGAGCTAATGTGGTATTGTTATTCAGTAGGTGCTCGATTGGAATGATAGGGAGAGAAAGGATGGTTTGTGTGTTTCTGGTGTTCCTGAGTCTAAAGGCTGCTTGCCCAGGTATAGTGTCGAACCCTTACTTCAGGTTGCTAGGTGTGGGGCCAAGGGCATCCTAGGTGCTGCCCCATTTGCCTATCCTCTCATGGGGAGAGGCTCTTGTCCCATCTTGCAGATGTGCCGTAAGAGGCTCAGGGCAAGGCAGGCACCTGCCTGGAAATGGCCAAGACAAGACAGAGTGCATGGTCCAGCCACGAAGCCCTAGCCTCTAACTGGCCGCTGACCTCCCTCTTTAATGCCTCCGTAGGTTAACGAAGGGGTCAGCCTGTGTCCTCCCACAGATGTGGAAGCCGAGGCTGGGGAGGCGACTCCGACCGTCCTGGCCCGGCACCCCGCGCCCTCACCGTCTGGGAAGTCGGGGTGGCAGAGCTGCAGGTCCTTGCAGGTGCGGGCGGGGTTCTGCTGCGTGCCCAGCGGCCGCTTCATCTGCTCGATCTCCAGCTTCAGAGAGTTGAGCGAGCCAAAGATCTCCTCCATGCCGTCTGCGTAGTCCACGTAGCTCTCGCCAGCCCCGTCGTCCAGCAGCTGGCTGGCGTCGATGTTCCGACGAGTCCTGGACGCCTGGATTGGCAGGGGCTGGATGACCTCGCCCGGGGGGCCCTGGGGTGCAGGAGAGGGCAGCGGTGGGTGGGAGGGGACGGGCAGGTCCTGGCCTAGCGTCCTGGGCTGGATGGAGAGCTGTCCTTCTCTGTGCTATTTTCTTCCCTCTTTCTTGTCTCCAGAACATTCCATGACCATCTGCCCTGGCAGGTTCTTGCCTGCATTGAGCCCCTCTCCTCCAAGCCATGTCCCAGGTACCCTGGGACCCTTCCACCTTCCTTTGTAGCGCCAACAAGCAAGGTTGAGAGGTCTTACACCTTGTCTGCCATCTTGCTTGGCTGGACTAGGCCAGGCCTGGAGGAAAGTGACTGGAGCGCCCCAGCTGCACACAGTGGGGCCACATAAATGCCCGCCAATGCAGGGAACATCACTTCCAAGAGGCCCCACTGGGCCAAAGATGTGAATCCAGAGACTGCATGGCACAGGGGTGTCCCAGAGGGTAGTCGCTGCACCCCAGTTCCCAACAAGCTTCAGGCTGCATTCAGAGGCTTTATCCCGTGTTCCCCTACCCCAACACCCACACTTGCATGCATGCACACACCTGCACACATAAACATACATACGCATGCACACGCCACAACATATAAACACATGCACCCACACCTGTACTCGCATACATACACATACATATGCACACACCTACCTGCAAATACACACATGCACACACCTGTATACATATACATACACATGCACACACATACACATGCACACACATACACATGCACACACATACATATGCATACACCTACCTGCAAACACACACATGCACACACCTGTATACATATACATACACATGCGCACACATACATATGCACACACATACATATGCACACACCTACCTGCAAACACACACATGCACACACCTGTATACATATACATACACATGCACACACATACATATGCACACACATACATATGCACACACCTACCTGCAAACACACACATGCACACACCTGTATACATATACATACACATGCACACACATACACATGCACACACATACATATGCACACACCTACCTGCAAACACACACATGCACACACCTGTATACATATACATACACATGCACACACATACACATGCACACACCATGACATATACACACATGTACACACATACATATGCACACACCTACCTGCAAACACACATAAGCACACACCTGTATACACATACATACACATGCATGCACACAGATGCACACACCTGCACAGACATGTACATACACATGCACAGATGTGCACACACATACATAGACATATGCACACACACATGAATGCACACTCACATAAACACACAGGTAAGCAAACACACACAGATCAGCACAGACGCTTACATACACACACATATACAACATGCACACATAGGCACGCATGTGCGCGCACACACATTCTCTCTCTCCTGACTAACTGTCCTTCCCAGGGTGAGTCAGCCTGTGAGGCTTCTGTGGACTACCTTGGGTGACTCATTTCCCCCTTCTGTGTCCCTAGGGACAAGCCCTGGGCACGCCACATGTCGCAGAAAGTGAGTCCCACACATCGATTCCCGCCCCTGCCTCCACTTCAAAGGCTACTCACGGGCGGGCCGGGGAGTCCTGGGTGGCCTGCCTCACCCTTCGGGCCAGTGGGACCCTGAAGAAAAGAGAAGCAATCTTTGGTCATGGAGGTGTGTTGCGACCTGACGTGGCCCTTCAGCTCCAGAAGGATCCTGGGAGCCGGTGAAGGTGGCGGGGGGAGGGTGGCAGGGCCTCTGCTCTCCAGGACGCCTGAGGAGAGGAGGGGACCCGGGGACAGCACCCTCCAAGCAGGGAGCGAGCGGCCCAGGTGCCTCGGCCTGAGATGTGCCGGGCAACTTCGTAAGACAGGAGGGGACACAGAAGAAACTCAAGTGGCCAACACATTTATGAAAAAATGCTCAACTTCCTCAGCCATCAGGGTCAAAAACCACACTGACATCCCATCTCGCCCCAGTCAGAATGGCTGCTATCAAAAAGAGATCAAAAGACGAAAACTAACAAATGCTGCCAAGGAGGTGGAGGAAAGGGAACGCAGGTGCACAGTCTGTGGGAGCGTAAACCAGCGCAGCCACTCTGCAGAACAGAACTGAGGTTCCTCAAAAAACAAGAGAGATCCACCATAGGATCCAGCTACCCCACTGCAGGGGATATACATTTGAAGGAAATGAAATCGGCACGAAAGGAGACGCCCACATGCCCGTGTTTTGCTGCAGTCTTCACAGCAGCTGAGCCATGGAATCAGGCCAGAGGCCATCAGCGCACGCACGGACAGACGAGATGCGGTAACATACACAGTGGAGAATAGTTCAGCCAGAAAAAAGAAGGGAATCCCGTCATTTGCATGGCGAGTCCAAGGCAACTGCAGGACATTATGCTAAGTGAGATGTCAGGCGTGGAGAGACCAATACTGCATGCTCTCTCTCATCTGTGGATGTTAATAAAAGTCAACCTGAACATAAAATAGTGACCACTAGAGGCTGGGAAGGGGAGGGGGAGGGGGAAGAGAGGGAGGTTGGCTAACATGTTCCAAAACACGGGTAGGCAAGATGAGCTCTGCTGTTCTACGGCCCAGTGGAGTGACTAGGATTCACAACAACCGAATACATATTTTATGAATAACTACAAGAGAGGAGCTCCAAGTCTCTGAACACCAAGTAACAACAAGGAGATGAAAACATTAATTACCCTGATTTGATCAAGACATACTGTGTACATATATTGAAATATTGCATTGTTCCCCATAAGCATGTACAATTATTACTTGCTAATAGAAAGATTTTGAACGTGTTTGAGTAGATGGAAATGCTAACTGCCCTGAATTGATCCTTATAAGCTGTATATACAGGTATCAAAATAACATGCTTTACCCCATTGTACAATTAAAATAAGATTTAATTTTAAAATCCCAGTAGGTGGAGCAATATAATTTTGCCTTTCAAAAGAAGCTAAAGATGACAATAAAGAACATCAATAAGCCGGGCGTGGTGGCGCACGCTTGTAATCCCAGTACTTTGGGAGGTGGAGACCGGAGGATCCGGGTTCGCGGCCAGCCTCTCTCTCTCTCTCTCTCCCTGTCTCTCTCTCTCTCTCTCTCTCTCTCTCTCTCTCTCTCTCTACTTAGTGAGGCCCTCCTCAACTTCGTGAGACCTGGCTTCAAAATAAAGTATAAAAAATAGGGCCGGGGGTGTAGCACGGAGGTAGAACGCCCCTGGGTTCAATCCCCGGTACCGCAAAAAAAAAAAAAGAACATCAATAATGCATAACATAACAAAAAGGAAAAAGGAGAAGAAAAGATGGAGAGACAGGTCAGAGAGGCAGGATGGGTGCAGGGTGGTCCTCCCGCCAGGGGGTTGTGACCCTCCCGCCTGGCTTGGCAGCCCCAGGTGGCAGCAGGGCCTATCAGGGTGGGGTCACTTACCGAAGAGCCTTTAGCACCTTTTGGACCTGGCGGACCCTGCAGGGAACAGAGGCCAGAGTGTTAATGGGTTGAGAGCCTCCTGGGCCACCACACCCTCAGCCTGGCTGCCCCTCCCAGGAGCCCACTCTGTTCTTGCCTGGCTGGGGAGGAGGAGGGCCGGGCGTGACTGCTCTTACCCCATAGGAGGCAGAGGGTGGCCCACTGCCAGGTCAGCCTGCCCCCTTCCCAGCTGCAAAGTGACACTCAGCAATGGTGGAAAGTGTACCTTCCAGAGGGCCTGTCAACATGCACCGCCCAGCCCAGCCCCACAGCGCCTGCAGGCCAGCGGCCAGGGCCCCCTTGCACCATGTGACCTGCGCCTGGCCCGGGTGGATGGCTGGGGTGAGCAGAAGCTCTGGGTGTGGGATGCTTTGGGAATGTTAGAGCTCCCCCAAACACAGAGGGGGGCAGCCTGGGTACCGAGAGGCCAGGCCCCAGCTCACCGGGCCAGGTTCATGCAGACCTAAAGACCCATGGCCTCTGCCTACCCGCCCCACACACCTGCAGACAGGCCCCCACACCCCTGGGTGCCAGGGATAGAGGGTGGTCCCTCCCAGCCCCCCCCACACCAGGGCAGCATTCTGCTTCCCTGCTCTGGTCCCTGGGCCCCAGCTGTGGGTTAATGGACAATCAACCCTGGGGACCCCAATCCTAGCTGTCCCTGTGACTTCCCTGTAGTTCTCCAGCCAAGCTCACCTCCCCTCCAGGGAAAGTCTGAGGGAACCCCCACCCCTCACTGATACGCACCGGCAAGCCAGGGGGCCCCGGGGGCCCAATCGGGCCGGAAGGACCCGTGATACCCTGAAAAGGAGCAGAAAACACAGGTTATCAGCCTTCAGATGAGGAGGGACTGGGGAAGGCATGCCCTCTTGGGGCCCAGCCTCGCCTCTGGGTCCCTTGCGGACTCTCCAAGGCCTCCCTTGAACCTATCGACAGAAGACGTCCAGCTGGTCTCTGGTGCTGGGCCCAGCCACATCCTGACAGCAGCTATCTCTCCTCGCTGGGCTCAGGCTGGTCTAAGCATTGACCACAAGGCTGAGTCCCCAGGACCTGCTGTCCTGTCCATACTCAAAGGAATGCTCCAGCATTATGGGGCCACGGGGAGGGGACGTTGAACTAAGACATCTCCTTTTGTGTCCTACTGGGACATAAAAACAACCCCTCCAAGCCAGGAGTGGTGGCACACACTTGTAATCCCAGTACTTGGGAGGCTGAGACAGGAGGATCGCAGGTTCGTGGCCAGCCTCAGCTACCTAGTAAGGCCCTTCACAACTTAGTGAGGCCGTTTCAAAAAATAAAGAATAAAAAACAGGGCTAAGGGTGTAGCTCGGAGGTAGAATGCCCCAGGGTTCAATCCCCAGTACTGAAAAAAAAAAATAGGGCTGGGGGTGTGGCCCAGAGGTAGAACACTCCTGGGTTCCATCACCAGTACTATAAAAACAAACAAAAAAAACCAAAAAAAACCCACTCCAACATCCCGACTACACTTGGTCTTGCTTGCTGTTCCTGCTCATAGTGTGATTCCCCCCTTTAGGAGTCTGGATAGGGCCAGAGAACGAGCAGTAAATGTCCTCTAGTCCAGCCTGTCCAGTCTGTCCAGCCTTGAGGTGTGCTCTATACATCCTCTGACCAGCTGGGTGCCCCAGAGTCCCCACCCGGAGCCCTAAGACTTCTCGTTGGAGTTTAAGCCATGAGCATGGGCAGAGAAGCCCACAGCCCCACCTTGAGGGGAGAGAGCCTTTGTTATTCATTTAATGAAGTCCGTGGGCGGCATGGCTCAGACCACGGTTCCCAGCAAGGGCAGGCAAGTGAACAGGTGGACACAGAGGGGCGCTGTCCTTTTGGCAGTGGGGACCCTGGGCGCCTAATTCTCATGGCCATGGGGCCACCATGCACGCAGCAACACTCATTCAAGACTGGCCTGGGGACACCGCATGGTCAGAAAATGGCCAAGTTCCATGAGATGTGGTAGACAAGGCTGGGGTGTCCACAGAACCTCACCCATCTCCCTCCTCAACTGTCATGGGCCTAAGGAGGGGGTTCCGCTCATCCCCAGCCTCAAGAGCTCCTGCTGCTCGTGCTCTCCCGCCACGTTCCGCGTCTCCTGGACCAGGCGCGGGTGAGGCAAACGTGGCTAAGTTTGCGTGTCCCCGTCACACCATGCTTGGGAAGTGGAGATTCCACACTGGAATGAGGACTCCCAGCCCTCACGGGGGAAGGGCAAGGACAGGCACATCCTCTCCTGCCTCCACGGCACATGCCACCCGTCCCAGGCTGTGGATTCTTCTCCACCCCGCCCTTGCGGCCACCTGCAAGCGGCTCACAGTGCCCAGAGGAAGACCTGGCTCTCAGCTAAGGTTTCCTTCACTGTTGTTCGCAGCTGGCTGCAAACTCCAACAGGTACGCGGTTTCCAGGAAAGTCTAGTGTCAGGTGTGGGCATCTGGGGGAGGTGGGACAAGGACCAAGCGACTCATCGCTCTGCCCCTCGACACAGGTAAACACGCTGCCAGCTGCCCGGGACTTCCTGGGCAGCTAGTGGGGTAACGCTCTCTGTGATGGTGGGGATGGTGGGTGGAAAGAGCTGACTTGAGTCCCTCCAGCTCCGAGGCCACCAGGAACTCCTGCCTGCACCAGGGCACTGGCTGGGACACAGCTCCCTGTATACCCAGGCAAGCCCACACCCCAGCTGTCCCCATCGGAAAGCAGGGTGGCTGGGCTCCGTGGAGACAAGGGTGGCCTTCTGGGCCCATGGAGGATGAGGAGCTGTGCCCAGGAACATCACGTCACGTACCTGTTCTCCCTTGGGGCCAGACGAGCCCTGGGGGCCAGGGAGACCTCGGTCACCCTTTTCACCCTGTTCACCCGGGGGGCCGATGAGCCCGATCAGGCCTGGATGACCCTGTCAGGAAAGAAGGACATGGGGACATTAATGGTGGTAGTACCCCAAGTCCAGCCTGGCGGGCCAGGTCAGGTGGTGGCACAGCCATGCACGGGGCACTGGGGCACTGGCCAACATCTCCAGGAGAGGGACTATCTGGAAAGACAGGCCAGCTGTCTGACATGACAAGGGTCTGACACAGCTTCTTGCCTGCAAGAACCACACCTGAAGAGAGAGAGGGAGACCTGGACACGCACACCAAAGTGACAAAAGTTTCCCTGAGAGATAACCCGCATGTTTCTCTACTCAATACATTTTCCAGTTTTTCTACTGTAAACATGTATGTCTTTTCCCATAAGGCACTAAACAAAATTTGTGGACTGACACAGAGATGAAGCGGCAGAGGGCTGGATAATATCATCATTTGTCACGTTGTTAAAAATAAAAATCTATGACATCTGCTTTGTACATCTGTTTGCTTCACATGAGCCCGTAGAAAGCTCTGGAAGGATCCTTCCGGCTTCCATTACATTGGGGGTGGTGGTGGAGGTGCTGGTGAGAGACATCACAGTGGAAAAGAGCAAGTCCTCCCTGGTTCCAACCGTTTGTCTTGTGAGAACTTTTATGTTTGTAAATAAACGTAAGTAGAAAATAAAATCGCCACCAATTAGTAAAAACGCCAGGGCTTCGCCCAGCTGCAGGCCTCCTAGTGCAGCGCCGTGGGAAGGTGAGAGGCCTTGGACAGAGTGAGCAGGGGCTCGTGGGTCCTGTCCACCCTTCAGCCAGGACCCCTGTGCCCTGCAGGAAGGCTCTTGTCAATCCTGCGGGACCTCGGGGCTCCTGGAAGGCAGGAAGCAGTCTCCAAGCAGTGTGTTCAGTCTTACACCCCCTGGGGTACCCACCATGGGCCCCAGCAGGCACTTGGGGGGTCAAGAGCTTGCGGCATTGAGCCAGGGTTACTACTGTGACTGCAGAGGTCCCCGAAGTCAAGTCCCCTCTCACCTTTTCACCTTTGGGACCAGAATCTCCTTTGAGGCCAGGGAGTCCTGGGGGACCCTGCAGGAGGAGATAGAGGGATGAGTCTGTGTACCAGGGACTTCCGGCCACACCCTCCCTGCACATGCACACGAGTGCACACATATACACATGTGCACAAGATACACACGCACAAATACATATACACATCACACACACACGCACACACACAAACATGCACTCTGCCACAGGGATATCACTCACCAGGGGGCCAGGTGGGCCATCTGGGCCTGGGGACCCTGGGAGACCTTGTTCACCCTGAAACACAGAGACCTTCGGCGTGAGCCCTGCCCCGTGCTGCTGCTCTCGCAGCCCTCCCCCCAGGGCACCCCAGCCCACTCACCACGGGGCCAGGGATCCCACGCAGGCCGTCAGGCCCGGGCTTCCCAGGGGCCCCCTGGGGGCCGATGGGGCCAGTCTTCCCAGGAGGACCTTCCAAGCCAGCTTCTCCCTGCAGAGAGAGTGGAGTCCATGCTGGGGGCTCTGGGCACCCGGCCCAGGACTCCTGTTCAGGAACCTGGTGGCTCTGAGATGACTCCGATATCCGTGGCTGCTCCATCCCTTACCATCCCACGGAAGCCGCCTGGCCAGTGCTCCCCCTGCTAATCTCAGCCACTGGCTCCCCAGTCCCCTGCCAATCTGCCACCACCATGGTAGGGGTCCTGGCAGCCACTGCTGGAGTAGCAAGGGCTGCAGGGTGTCCAGAGGGAAGCCCAGGCCCCAGCCCTTGCTCTGGTGCCAGGCCCATGCTGACTGTCTGGGTGGCGACCTCCCTGGGCCGCCTCAGCCCACACCATGGGCCCTGCCATCTTGTCCTTGTCAGAGGTCACAACCACACAGCTCAGGGTCTCTGACGCCGGCAACCCCAGCCTTGCCACCTCCGCCCTCAGGCCGGTGGGCAGATGGACCCCAACACCCCAGGCCACCACCCACTGCCTCCCTCAGGGAGAATCGCAGGTGGCCACGGCCCTTCTGCCTCTGTGGCCCCTCTGTCGCTCCCTTCCCTATGTCCCAGCCTCGCCTTCCCAATGCCACACGTGCAGTCACAGCCTGACCGAGATGCCTCTCACCTTGGCTCCTTTCTCTCCCTGCCTGCCTTCGGGGCCTGCGGGGCCCGGGGGGCCCTGGAACAAGTAAGAAAACAACAGGTGGTGAGCTTGCCCCATGGAGGCCACAGCCTGAGCTCAGCACGCAGAGCCCAGGCCTGGGCCCGAGGGGAGGCAGGGTGGGGGTGGGGAAGATCACTCCTGGGCCACCGGCCAACGGACAATGTGGACACAAGCTCTTGGAAAGAGTCTCAGTGACTCTATTCGCACGCAAAGGCTTCTGGGTGGGTGTGGGAGGCTCTGGTGCCCTGAGTGCTGGGGCCTCCCCTCACCTCCCCCACCTGGGCTACACATTAAGCAGCCAATCTGTTGTGGCCCCAACAAGCGACTAGAGGATTTGATGTGCAAGGATGCCTTCTCCTTTGTCCTGACTTTTCGGGAGGGTCTGGCCCAGGGAAAACGTGCTTTCAGTTTTGTGGGTGTTTTCCTCCCGTGATGCAGTCACTGACGGCATGAGCGGTTGGCCCGTCCTAACAGAAGGGGCCGGTCGGCCCAGCAGGCCTGTGATCCACCATGGACAAGGCGGGGAGCTGAGCGCAGCTCATTCTCGACACTAAGGCTTCCTCCCCAGTGCCCAGCAGAGGGGCGCAGACTCACCCTCTTTCCGGGGGGCCCGGAAGGACCAGGTTCACCGGTAGGGCCTGGGGATCCCTGGGGTAGAAAGAGAACAGAGTGTGAAGGGTCGGGTCTGTTGGGGGAGGACGCACAAGCCGGGGTAGGCCCAGGGCTAAGGAACACACGGAGATGCATCTCCTGTCTTCAGTCAGCCCTGGCACCTCCCTCTCGGAGCAAGCGCAGCAGGCTCTGAGGAAGGTCACCGTGACCTCTGTACTGAGCACTCAGCACTCAGGACTCAGCATTCCATACTCAGCACTTGGGCGGTGGTGCGAGGGGACCCTGACTCGCATTCGGTGGTGTGGCTGCATTTGGAGGGGAACTTTCATGCAGCGTCTACACCTGACACATGACGACTGGCCCAGTCCCCCCCCCAGGCCCTCTGAGAGAGCAGCCATTAACTACCCAGCGACAGAAGTGGGAACAAGCGCCAAGCTGGGCACGGGCTGGACCAGGAGTGGGGATCGGGGACAGCCAGCAGGGAGTCAGGTCCCAGCTGTGTCCCTAGCCCTTTCTTTGCATTGCTGCTCATCTCAATTTGGTGGCATAAGCCTTCGCCCCTGGGTCAGTGCTGTGGTTTGAATGTCCCCTCCGAAATTCAAGTTGAAATTTAAGTGTCACTGTGTCGGTATGAAGAGGCGGGGCCTTAGGAGGTGACCAGGCCTGAGGGCTCTGCCCGCGAGTGGACTAAGCCATTATCTCAAGATGAGTGGGTTATAAAAGGGGGGATTCGGCCCACTTTTCTCCTTTCCTTCATTTTTCTGTCTTTTCCTGCCTGCCTGCCTTCCGCCATGGTATGGCGTGGCAAGAAGACCCTCACTTGATATGGTCCCGCCATCTTGGATTTCCCAACCTCCAGAACCAGGAGCCTAATAAACTTCTATTGTTTATCATTTACCTGGTCTGTGGTATTCTGTCATAGCAGCAGAAAAAAGACCAAGGCAGTAATTTCCCGACAGCTGCTTGCCTCAGTGGATGCAGAATGGGGCCACAGAGACCTCTGGGCTCGTCTCCAAACGGAGCCCTACCCAGGGGCCCATGGGGTCTGTCCCCTCCCAGAGACCACCTCAGCTTGAAGCAGTGCTCAAAACGGTCAGGGCCAAGTGTAAGATGCAAGGTCTACTGTGCCCACAGTCACGGGGCTAACATGGGCCCCAGGAGGAGAGGCACCAGCCTGCCTGGCGAAGGTGTGGGTGAATCGTGACGTGCACGGGCGAGCGTTTGCGGGTGGTGAATGGACCCCTGGAGCTGCATGCAGAGCCACTGGTAGGACCGTATGTGCGTTTCTTCCTCCTTCCTTAGATCCTCTGGGGACTCACGAGTCCCTGCCCCAGCCAAGAACCGATACTATAAGGGAACTGGGTCTGGGTTTCTCTCACAAAGAAACAAGCTTGTTGCAAAGTCCCAAGAACTCATGGACCCCTCCACCAGGAGGCGTGACAAATCATGGACCCACCGTTTGTCCAGCTTCACCGTCATCTCCTTTGTCACCAGGGGGACCGTCTTGACCCTGTGGGAAGAAAGCAGGCTCCCTGCTGCCACCTGGATGGCAGGCACCCCAAGTTCACCTCCAGCCCCCAATGTACCCTCAGGCCCTCCCTGAAAACCAAACACGTCCTGGCACCGGTACAACACGCCGAGGAGTGGGGGTGTATTTTCCTCATCTGATTGTCAGAGCATGGTGCTCTTGGAAAGGGACTGTACCCCAAAAGGAATTCATCAGAAAGAAACCAGTGGTAAGAAGGAAAAGTCAGGGCTGGCAAAGGGAAGCAGGGGGTCTTGGGGATGGAGGGGTGATGCATACCAAGGATCCTTGGGGACTGAAGGGCTGCAGGGACAGAGAGGCTGTGGGGACTGAGGGGTTGCAGGGACAGAGGGGCTGCGGGGACAGAGGGGCTGTGGGGACCAAGGTTCAGGACCCTCTTGAGCACCTACCACAGGGCCGGGCTCCCCAGGGGGGCCAGGATCTCCAGGAAAACCCACGGGGCCCTGAAAAGGAGAGAGAGGAGAGGCCCAGGCCATCAGCAGCCGGACCCCACCTTGCCCAGCCTGTCACTGCCTGAGGACACCCTGCCACAACCCAGCACATGGGACAGTTCCGACACCCCAGGCACTTTCAACCAGGAGGCCCCTTCCTGCAGCGTGCCGCAGAGCAGCCAGCCCAACCAGGGGGAAAGGGGGTCAGTGGCCTCCCACCATCCAGAGACACACGAGGGCGGGCGTCCTGCCTGCATGGCCACCCTGGGAGCTCCAGGCTGAGACCACAGCCTGCGCCTTCTAGATCCGGGGTCTCAAAGTCCCTCCTGATGCAAAGTCAGGGCAGGCCAGAGGAAGCGGTGTGTGCCCAGAGCCCAAGGGCCGCCCAAGGGCCGCCCAAGGGAGCATCTGGTCTGGCTGCCACCCACCAAGCTGAGCCTCTGAAGGCGTCTCTGGGTCTCCTTGCTGTCCCCCACAGTCTAGGCCAGTAGCCGGTACAGAAGCCTCTGAACCTTGAGCAGTTACCCCAAGATTTGCAAAGGACACGCAGCCACCCCCCAACAGTGCACTGCTGCTGAGTCAGAGACCTGGGTGCAGGGAGCCTGCCCTCCAGGTGCACAACACATGGATACTCACGGGGCTGCCTTTGGGGCCGTCATCTCCGGGGGGGCCCTTGGGTCCAGGGGGCCCAGCAGCACCAGAGGGGCCAGCCTCGCCCTTCTCTCCCCTTTCTCCTTTGGGTCCCTGGAGGGAAAGAGGCCAGTGTCCAGTTCTCAGAGTTGACAGCGCACTTGCGATGTGGCCTCCTAGTCCACATGGCATCTGACAGCCCTGGGGTGGGAGTGGGGGTGGGCCCGGGGAGGCTGACCCTCAGCAGATCCCTGTGAGCACTGCAGGCAGGCAGGAGGAGCCCCTGGCTTCCTGGAGCCCTCTAAGGCCAAGGCTCAGCTCTATAGTGGGGGGCCACTCCTGGATTAGACAGCACGCAGCAGGGACTGAGAAAGTGCCCCCAGTACCACCGCTCTCAGCACAGGGGCGGCAGCAGGCCCAGGAGACCCCAGCCCACCCAGCTGCTTCCTGGGCCCGAAAGCTGCCCCAGACCGGCCTCGGGTGAATGTGCACCCTGCTCCAAGGCCTTGATCACCCCAGTCTGGTCTCCAAGGTCTGGGGCACCGGGGGTGACAATAGTCACCCTCATACTATCATAGCCACAAAAGGGCTTCAGTACCACAGATGGCGAAGTAACCGGCAGCCAGTGGTCACCAGTGGTCATTGCTGAGGTCTACATGTGCTTGCACACAGGCACACACACATGTGTACACACACATGCATGCCCCCCCATGCCTGCGCAGGCCAGCTCGATCCCCAATTGCCACCTTCCTTTCTACTGTGATTCTGTGATGTCAGTCAGCACAGCAGGGTTCTGACTCCCATCTCATGGAGGAAACTGAGGCAGAGATGGGGTTCCCGCTTGGCCACATTCATCCCGCCCCAGGCACTCACCGGGGGGCCCCCTTCTCCCGGAAGGCCAGGTTCTCCAGCTTCGCCGGGCTCCCCCTGAGGAGACAGAAGCAGTGTGAGGAGGACGACAGTGGCCCTGCTGTGGCACCTGCTAAGGTCTGTCCCCGGCTGGCTTCTGGGACGCAGGAGAGGCACATACATAGCCATGGTGACGCGGGTGTGTGAAGGACACAGGGAGGGGCATCCAGGTTACCAGGGGGACTCCAGACAAGCTTCCCGGACAGGATGCTGGGGGACTTGGGGGACAGGCATCGCAGGCAGGGCCCAGCAGGGTCCGGGCAGGGAGAAAACTGCCTGAGGTTCTCAGGGCTCAAGCCCCCAAGGCGGAGGGCGTGGTGTATGAGGCCACAGCTGGACAGGGGTGCCAGGGTGGGGCTGGGGGGACAGAGCACTGGGCCTCTACCCTGAAGCGTCTCTCCCTCCAGTTTTCCTGTCACAAAAAACAAGCAGTGATGGGACACTTCCTTCAGTGTAGTGGCCAGTGGCCAGAGAGAAAGCTCTGGAAACAGGTGGGGAACGCAGGGGCAGGTCCCTGCCCTCTTCTCCTCCAAAGCACAAGACAAGAGCCCTTGACACAGGGCAGGCTCATTAGCAGGAGGCAGGGGCAGCCCTCACATGGTCACCCACGGCATGGTATTCACACGTGTGTGAACATATACACAAGCACACACATGCACACGTGCACACACGGCCATCGCTCCCGCTTCATCCTCTCAAGGGCCCAGGCTCTGAAACCAATCAGACCAAATGACGAGGGCTCAGGTGAGAGAGAGAGAGAGAGAGTTCAGCTGGACTGGAAACTGCAGGCCTCATGGCTACAGCCTTCAAGAACGAGGCGATAATTTCTGTCAGGCTGAGTCTTGTCAGAGTTCCCAATTCCAGTCCATGAATCTTCTTGGAAGTTTCGTAGTGCATTGGACAGGGACAACCTAGCCATATCCTTGTGCCTGTTTGCACATGCATGCACACACACACACACATACACACAGGCACACACAAGCATGTATACAGACACAGAGGCACACATAAGCATGTACACACATGGGCACACAAGCATGTACACACACACACACACATGAGAGTGTACACCCCTCTCCCCTTCTTCTCCTCATATGGCATGCTCTAGCAGGCGGGGGGCATCACCTTCTCTCCCACTGCGCCGGGGTTTCCTATTCCACCTGGGGGACCTTGTGGCCCATCAGCACCTGGAGCTCCAGAGGGTCCTCGGGGGCCGGGGGGACCAGGAGGGCCCTAGAAGAAGGAGAGGCCATTGAGCCTAGGAAAATGCAAACCTTCCCCAGCATGCAAGCCAGCTGCACGGCTAGGTCACGGCGGCCCAGCTGCACTTACCATCTGGCCCACGTCTCCTGTCTCCCCCTTTTCGCCTGGAGGTCCCGGCAAACCCTGACAACACGAAGCTGCGGTTAGGCACTGTTCTGTGAAATGTACACCCCTCACTGTCTCCACCAACCGATGCCACAGAGCCCCCAAAGCCCCCGGAATGCGCTTCCACGAGTCTACCTACATAGGAGGACCCGCCATGATTCCAAGGCTCACGATTAGTCGCAGGAAATAATTAGAGAAGAATGCGAAGATTTACGGTCAACGGGCTTATGGCAGCATCCCATAAAACAATAAACCTAATGAGCCGGCAGCAGGGAAACGTCTGGATAAGTTATGTCTCCACCATGTGCTGAAATACTATGCGGTAACTAAAGATTGTGTTTTCCAAAATAAATAAAAAGTCATGTGTTCAAAGAGTATTTAATGACATTCAACACACCCCATATGATACTAGGTGAAACCTGGGTACAACTTTCCATACCACCTATGATGTACTTTGGATTTTGCAAACACCAAAAACAATTACCTACATGCCCATGTGGATGTGAACATGTGCACTTAAAAGGTATAGAAACAAAGCCGGGCGTGGTGGTGCACGCTTATAATCCCAGTACTTGGGAGGCTGAGACAGGAGGATTGCAGGTTCGCAGCCAGCCTCAGCTACTTAGTGAGGCCCTCCACAACTTAGTGAGACCATGTTTCAAAATAAAGAATAAAATAGGGCTGGGGGTGTAGCTCAGAGGCAGAATGCCCCTGGGTTCCATCCCCAGTACCACACACACACACAAATAGTATGGAAGCGAGTGGAGGCTGAAATGGATAGCTGTCAGGTGGTGCTTTTAGAAGCAGACTTTTGCTTTCTTTTCTTACAATTGGTCAGCATTTCCCAGGTCTCTACAGTGAGCATGCAAACAGATGGGCTCACTTAAAAACAGTATGGAGGTTCCTCAAAAGACTAGGAATGCAACCACATGACCCAGCCATAGAACTCTTTGATATCTTTCCAAAAGAATTAAAGTTAGAATACAATAGTGATACGTGCATACCTATGTTTATAGCAGCACGATTCACAATAGCCAAACTATGGAACCAATCTAGGTGTCCATCAACGGATGAATAGATAAAGAAAATGTGGTATAAACACACAATGGAATTTTACTCAGCCATAAAAAAGAACAAAATTATGTCATTTACAGGAAAATGGACGGAACTAGAGAATATTAGGCTAAATGAGACCAGCCAGTCTCAGAAAATCAAGGGTTGAATGTTTTCTCTCATATGCGGAAGCCAGAGAGAAAACAGGAAACAAAAGGGACTTCAGACAAATGAGGAGACAGACCAGGAGAACTGGGGAGGGAGGAGTGGAAGGGCAAAAAAAAAGGAGGATTGAAGAAGGAAATAATGTCATATATGAAGGTTAAGACTAACAATCTCATGTCAGGGAAGGGAAGAAAGGGAGCCGGGGCATCCAGAGGGGATTACACCAAACGATCTGTGCGTGTATTTATGCATCACTTTGAATCTCACCGTGACGTATAATTACAAACCACCAATAAAAAATATCTATCTATACAGAGAGAGCAGTGAACGTGGGCACACGTGCCCTGGGGATTGGCAATACTTCTAATCCCTGTCACTGAGCCTCAGTTTCCCCTTCTTCCCAAGACAGGAATGGTGGACTCAGCCAGAGACAGGACGCCTCCGCAGCAGCCCCCCACCCTGTGAAAACCCTGTGGTTACCTGCAGCCCCACTGGCCCAGGTGGCCCAGGGAACCCTCTTGAACCTTCATCTCCTTTCTGCCCGAAGAGGCCCTGCTGGCCGCGAGGGCCCGGCTCACCATCCGCTCCCTGCAGGGAAATAATCGGGCTGGGGTGAGGCCAAGCAGCACTCCAAGGGCCCGGTCTCGCTGAGGTCATTAGCTATAGATACTCACGGAGGGGCCTGGCTGTCCGATGGGTCCTTGAGGACCTGTAGGCCCGGGGGGACCCTGTGGGGAACAGAGACACAGTTACTATCCAAATCGCAAGTGAGGCCGAGGGAGGGGTGTATCCCATCCCATGCGGGGGCTGGTCAGTGCAGGGGCCTGATGCATCTGAGGTTGGTCCCCAAATGTGCCACCCATCAGAGGGAACATCAAACATCGACACGACACACCAATGTCACACTAGAGGCTACCACGTGTACTCTCTCAGCTGCCACCACACCCCCACGACATGGATACATGAGGCCCCCAGTGGACAATGAGGGTCTGGGACCACATAGCTCATCCATGGCCGAGGGGTGTGGGTCTCCACTGCGATCCCTGCTCCCAAGCCGTCCTCAAACACATGTCATCATGGGCACCGGGAACAGGGGAGAGGGGAGAGCAAGGAGGGGACAGAGGCCTGTCCTCAGAGAGTCTGCGGCCTGCACAAGCATGGTGACTTCTCACCCCGAAATCAAAGAGTGGGCAAAAGACCCGACTGTGGGAACAGTGGGGAGATGTTGTAAGGCAGCGGGAGGACACTGGCGGCTGAGTGACGGGGCTGTTGCAAGAACATACCCATGTTCTGAACAGATGAGAAAGAAAGAGGAAAGCCTAGCAGTCATTTGGTTGATGCCGCTGCCTCTGTCTGGGCATCCTGCTTTCCTCTCCCTCACAGTGAGAGGAGCGTGCCTGGGGCCGGAAACCTCGGGGCACACACAGTCCACCTGCTTCATCTCCCAGGACATGTGAACGCAACCTGTTCACTTTTAACACTGAGAGACCCACTCACAGGTTTATATTTACACACACACACACACACACGTACACGCACATACGCACATTTCTACTAGGAAAGAAGACCAACGAGCACATCCCATCGATCGTCAGCAAGGACAGTTCTGTGCGCTGAGCAGGTGGCCCCTCTGCGTGGCACCCAGCACTTGGTGGCATCCACGCTCGCCCGCACAGCTCTTACCTGCTCGCCTTTATCGCCCTTGCTTCCTTTCTGCCCCGGTTCCCCGATCTCTCCCTAGGGGCAGACGGAAAGATGCTGTGAGCCCTGGGACTGTGGGCTCCTCTTTCGTTCCCCATGATTAATTTCTTCTGGAGACTAACCACAGCCGGATCTCTCCAGGTGGCCCAGGACTTCCCATATATGAATTTTATTTTCTTTCTAATACAAGGGCTGGAAGGCACGAGGTATTGATCTGACGCTATACAGAATGTTAGCAGGCTTAGCAATGGGGAAAATCATGTTGCAAATATTTACTTTGTTTTTAAAATTGCAAGACCAACATAATAAGAGGCAACTCAATTACTGTGTTTCCCAAGAAGGTATTAAAATCTGTGCTCATGTTTCTGCTGGAGCAGGGCTGCCTCCCACCTGAGATGTGAGGCATACTCCATGCGGAGGTGACAGAGTTGGAAATGTCACAAGAGCGTTGCCACAAACGGAAAGTTAAGCCGAAGAGCTAAGTCTTGCTGTCGCCATTAAATGAGGTATAATAGACGAACTCCGCAGTAATAGCCCCAGATTATAAAGCACACTCTTAATGACAGGGAGCCCTGATAATTCAAGGGAAGACGTGCAAAAATAGATACCGAGTGAAATCTCATTAAATCCAGCTCCAGACTTTCAGAACTAGAGTGATTCAGAGGGGAGGAGGGAACGCGTCTCCTTGCCCCGATACTAACAACATGCGACTTGGGTAACGAGAAAACCACACAAGAGGAAAGCTGCTTCCAAGTTCCCGCCAGTGTGCCACAGATCTCGTGTGTTGCCATTCATCGTGTGTGACTTCAACACCATCTACGAGCGCCAGCCCTGCAGGGCGGCACAGGTGACCTGTGGGCAAAACCAGCGCCCTTGCTGTCACCCGCCTGCCTGGCCAGGCATGGCTGTGCACCGCTTCATACTCTCCTTACCTTATCTCCGTCTTCTCCAGGGGGACCCACAGGGCCAGCAGGACCGGGGAGCCCCACGGGACCCTGGAGACCATCTCGGCCTGCCGGGCCTTGCGGGCCTTTCTCGCCCTAGAGGAGACAGAAGAGCCCAGGTCAGAGGTGGCTTCATTGTGGGAACATCTCACCAGCTCGTCACCCAGAGAGGGACACATGGGCAGGAGGCCGAGTGTTCTGCAGAGTGGCTGTCACCACAGTCCTAATGGATTTCAGTCAGTTCCACTGAAGGCCGACTCGGCCCAGCCCTGGACCGTGAATAGCCGGGCATCACTGATTAGCCCACGCTCATCCTAGGAAGAGCTGCTCTTTTACAGATGGGGAAACTGAGGCGTGGCTGGTGAGCTGCCAACCAAATTCCACAGCCTGTGTGGCAGTCACCCAAGCTGGTGACCAGGAACCAAGACATGGAGGCACACCCATGTACCTGCACGCACACACACAGAGAACACTCATGTGTACACATGCAAGTAAGCACAGGTAAAGACACATCAACATGCACACCTATGTGCATGCACACACACAGGATATGTCTATACAAACATGCATGTGCATGCACACATACAGACATAATACACAGCCATGCACACGCAGCACACATGTGCCTTGCACACACATGAGCATGTATACACACACGGGCATATATTTACATGCATGTGCATGCACACATACAGACATAATGCACAGCCTGCACATGCAGCACACATGTGCCTTGCACACACATGAGCATGTATACACACACGGGCATGTATTTACATGCATGTGCATGCACACATACAGACATAATACACAGCCATGCACACACAGCACACATGTGCCTTGCACACACATGAGCATGTATACACACACGGGCATGTATTTACATGCATGTGCA
>PVJS01006699.1:0-13395 GCA_004027185.1 Glis glis
ACTGTCATAAACAAGGTGTATATATGAGATTATGCCAACATCATTCTCAGTGCTACATGTGGGGGGGAGGCGGGGGGGAGGTGGGGGGGAGGGACACCAAGAGCTGTGTGCATGTATGTTAACACCAAACTGATACTCATTGTGATGTGAGACTACAATGCACCAATAAAAACATGAAAAAAAAATAAATAAATAAAATACCTAAAAAAAAAAAAAAGAATTTTAATTTGGACAAAACTGTTTTCAAAACGGAGGAAAAGTGAGGAAAGGAATGTGAGAAACAGGATAGAAACGCTCCATAGTGTGGTCACCAGCTCCACAAGCACCAGCAGGCTTTCCTCTTGCCTCAGTTTCATCAAAGCAGGACATCCTGAACAGACTCAAAGATTCTGTTTTTAAACATCCTTTTGCTTTCTTTCCCACACTATTGTTACAAGATGGTACAAGTGACTTGTACCCACAAATATTCTAGAAAGTTGAAATAGTTGCTGAAAGGGTACTCCGCCTTTCAAAGCCTTCTTGAAACAGGACCTCCTTTCCAGGCTACTGTGATTTTTCAGTTTTCTGAAATTCTTATTGCTCTTAGATATCTCATTTATGATCTTGATCAAATTATGGATGTTTACTTGCCTAGCTTACCTCTCCTACCACACTGAAGATTTTTGAGGGCAAGAGTTACATCTTATATGAGAACATTTAATAGTCACCTAAGAAGTGCCAAGTATTCTAGTCTGAGGCGATCGATGCTAAGTAAAGCAAAGATCAGTAGTATTGATTGTAGGATTTTCCAGAATTTTTTATCCTATATATTCTGTAGGATCCTAAAGGATCCCATTCTAAGGACCTGAAGAAAACTGTCCTTAATTCTTATAAATAAATATTGTGATTTTCTTCAAAACCCCATGAACAAATATTTCATGAATGCTTTTAATATTCCTGAGTTATGATGGAATACATGGCTTTCATAGGCTAAACTTCAAAGATAAGAAAGGTTATTTTAACCTGCTTTTTATGTTAAAGTACATGTGTTATACTACAGACTTTACTCTTATTTCATAATTTTCATAAGGCATTTAACATCTTAAATTGTAAGTATTACAATATTTGGTTTTAACAAGAACAAAAAATTTAAATCCAACTATTTCCCCTTAAAGTCCAGTATAATAAGGGAATGATAATGACTTTGTTTTGGAATGTATGTAGTACATTTCAAAGTCAAAATAAATGTAAAATAGACATTAATTTGAATCACTCAATAGGTTGTACAGAATTTCTCAGAATATTCATAAAGAAATGTAAAATGTTAGATGTTCTGTATATTTTTTCTTAAATAATTTTTCTTACACCAGGATATATGATTTCAAATTTATATTCTTTTCTTTTTTGCGGTACTAGGGATTGAACCCTGGGGTTTTCTACCTCCGAGCTACACCCCCAGCCCTGTTTTTAATTCTTTATTTTGAAACAGGGTCTCACTAAGTTGTGGAGGGCCTCACTAAGTAGCTGAGGCTGGCCGCGAACCTGAAATCCTCCTGTCTCAGCCTCCCAAGTACTGAGATTACAAGCATGCGCCACCACGCCCGGTTCAAACTTACATTCTTAAACTTTAAATGTCATTTGAATTGTTTTCACAAATTCTGTGTTTAAGCAGTGCTTGAGTTGATAGGATTAATTATAGTTCAAGGATTGGTTGTAGTTACTAATCACTTGAAGAGTATTAGAACAAAACTGCTTTGTCTTATAATTAAAGTATGTCTGACATTTTGGTATAGAGATAGTTATTACTCTATTAAATATAAGTAGAAATTAATAATGTCCAAACTTGGGCTTTTTTGTATTTCTAGGCTTGTATCCATGTTGCCAACCGTACACTTCTATCTCTTGTCTCAAATGTTTACCCCCTTTCAAGGCTGCCTTCTTTACTTTTGACTTTTATTTTTAGTAATTATATTGGAATCCATTTTTAAATAATAGTGTGCTATAATGGAAGCATAGAGAAGGTGGAATACACTAAATTACACTTTTAGGGGCACTGCTTAGAAAAAACTTTCTGGGGAATAATAATTGCTTTACCATAATATTTCCATTTTTCATTTCCATAATATTTCTTCAGTTCTGTGTTTTATAACTAATACCTAGTGAAATGACTATTCATACATTACAAAATAACTTGTGTTTTTAGAGATCTCATATCAGTGTCATATTGGTCACAGTGATTAGAGTAAGGTGACTTTGCTTATCGGAAATAAACTATCTTATCAGGCTTATTTAAATGACATTTTGGTAACCTCTATAGTATGATAATAGAATCATTAAACAGTAGCCTGTCAATCTTATTTTTGTCTGAGCTTGATTAATGTTTTTTTCTGATAGTGCTTTAGGAGAAAGTTCACTGAATCAGAATGTTGTTCTGGAAGGGTATTACTGTGTCTTGTAAAAGGTTCTCTTTTTCCTCTTAGCCTGCTAAAGAGGAGTTTCTAATCTGGGTCCAGTTCAGATGTGGGATTTCAGACTGGGATAGATAGAGAGTACTCAATCTGAAGAGATCAAAACCTGTTGAACCTGGTCTTTCTTTCTTCGACCTCTTAAAATTTGAATCACTTTGTTCTTTACTTTTCCCATTTGAACTCTTCCTATTAGTGCAGTAGAAGCAGTGGGCTTGTTCTGTTACTACGTAGTCCAGGGCAAAGGGAACAAGAAGCATGTTCTTTGACCTCCTCAGAGTCTGGGAGGTACATCCTGGTGGTTAAGGACTGAGCGTTGCCATTTAGGCTGAGATAAAGCTTTGCTATTTGATAGAGATATTTATCTTTGGCAAGTTACTTAGCTCCTCAGAGTTTTTGTTTACTCATCTGCAAAATTGGGCAAAAAGCCTTACATAAAGTTTTATAATGATTAAAGTTATTGAGACCATATAAAGTGCTTAGTTCAGCACTTTAGTTGCAAAATAAAAATAGTTGTAAAATAAAAATGTTAAGCATTATTGTTGATGAAGATATTGGTAAAATATCCTATTTAGATATAGTCCAACCAACCAGATTAGGAAAGTAGCTGGAAAATTTGGAATAGCCCTGATAGGTAAATGAAGGTCGGTATTTAGTGAGACAGTAGAATATGAGCTTTGGAGTCTGACTGTGTGGTGTCAGCTGATTCTACCATTTATTAGCTGTGCGGCCCTGGGTAAGTTATTTTGCTTTTGTGCCTGAGTTTTCACTTTCAACAGATAATGGTGACTGACAATAGTGTCTACCTCATGTACTAATGAAGATTAAATGACTCAAAGCTTGTGAAATACTGGCACACTGAAGAATTTATAACCTATTGGCTATCATTGTCATCATTTTTGACCCAGAGCATTTCAGTGCTAGAGTATTCTGATATTTAAATTTTATAGAGTGTCCCTCAGGGGACATTTGATAATGCTTGGAGACATTTTTGGACATTACAACTGGGGAAGAGAGGTTGCTGCTGGCATCTAGCAGGTAAAGGCCAGGGATGCAATCCTGGATGCAATCAAGCATCTTTAAATGAACAAGACAACCCTCACAATAAATGATGCAGCCCAAAAATGACAGTAGTGCTGAGATTGAGAAACTCTAGGTCTAGTATAGCTTTCCCCATTACCAGCATTTGCAATAGTCTGGACTTGATTCTTCCTTTTCATTTACTCTTAGTCTCTCAGAGTCAGTCAGTCAGTCAGTCAGTCAGTCAGTCAGTCAGTCAGTGTGTGTGTGTGTGTGTGTGTGTGTGTGTCTGTCTGTCTGTCTGTCTGTCTGTCTGTCTGTCTGTTTCTCTTTCTCTCACTGGGGATTGAACCCAGGGGCATTCTACCTCTGAGCTACATCCCCAACGCAATTTTTACTTTTATTTTGAAACAGGGTCTCACTAAGTTGCTGAGGCTGGCGTCAAACCTGTGATCTCCTGTTTCAGATTCCCAAGTACTAGGATTACAGGTGTATGCCACTGTGCCCATTAGTCTCTTTTTTTAAAAAATTATTTTATTAGCACATTGCATTTATACATCATAATGGGGTTCAATGTAATGAAAACAATACATGCGCATAGCTTTTGGTGTATTTCCCTCCACATCTCACCCTGCTACCTCTTCTTTTCTCACCACACATTAGTGAAATTGATAGTAATACCTTCACATATTATCATAGTATTATTTAAACTTTTCTTCCTCAATCCCTTCCCTTCCTTAAGTCCCTTCCCCAATCACCTTTCAGTACTCTATAGGTTTCTACATATTATTTAATGTCCCTTATGTTTCCTGTTTTCTCTCTCTAGCTCCCATGTATTCTGTGTATCAGAGAAAACATACAACCCTTGGCCTTCTGAGATTGGCTGATCTCATTTAGCTTAATATTTACTAGGAAAACTGGATATCCATATGTAGAAGAATAAAATTAGATCCCTATTTCTCACCCTGCACAGAAGTGAACTGAAGATGAATCAAAGACCTAGAAATTAGACCAGAAACTTTGCAATTTCTAGAAAAAAAACATGGGAGCAACTCTCCCAACTTATCGGCACTGATAGAGGCTTTCTCAATAAGACCTCCAAAGCTCAGGAAATAAAACAGAATCAATTAATGGGATGCCATCAAATTAAAAAGCTTTTGCATGGTAAAGGAAACAATCAAAAGTCTAAAGAGAGAGCCTACAGAATGGGAGAAAATCTTTGCCAGTTACTCCCCTAATAGAGGACTATTATTTAGAATATTTAAAGAACTCAAAAAACTTGACATTTAAAAAATCCAATTAAAAAATGGGCCATTGAACTGAATAGACATTTCTCAAAAGAAAAAAAAATTGGCCAATTAATTTTTAAAAAAATGGTCAGCATCACCAGCTATCAGAGAAACGTGAATCAAAACTACACTGAGATTCTAACTCCAGTTAGAATACCAATCATTAAGAATACAAATAATAACAAATGCAGGTGAAGATGTAGGGACATGGGCACTCTTATACACTGTGGGTGGAATTGTAAATTAGTACAATCACACTATGGAGATCAGTTTAAAGTTTCTTCAAAAGATGACATGGAACCACCATATGACCCAGTTATAGCACTCCTAAGTATCTTTCCAAAAGAATTAAAGTCAGAATACTATAGCAATACATACATATGCATGTTTATACCAGTACAATAGCCAAATTATGGAACCAACTAGGTGTCCATACGAGGATGAATATATAAAAAATGTGATATATACACAGTGGAATTTACTCAGCCATAAAGAATAAAATTATGTCATTTGCAGGAAAATGAATGGAACTAGAAAATATGCTAAGTAAGATCTTTTAGTCTCTTATTAGACCCAATACTCATTTTCCTTCTAACATTATCTTTGTAAATGATCCCAATATTCCTTATCATTATTTGTAAATAGCCCATTCCCAGACATTCTTCTTGACTTCTTTGTAGTATACCATTTCATTGACCCTTTTAGAGAATGAAATGTTGTTAAGGAGAAAAATTGTTTTATATTTAGATAGGCAGATGGATTTAATTATTGTTAATTTCTAATTTCACTTCAGAGAATGTGGTCTATGAGATTTTTGTGTTTTTTATCATTGATAAATGATAAATTGATTGCTTTTCTTTGTAGCTTAATATATGATCAGCTTATAATAAGTATTCCATAGGTATTTCAAAAATATGTTTATGCCTTGTGTGGTGATGCAATCCTGGTACATGGGAGGCTGAGACACGAGGATCACAGGTTCTAGGCCAGCCTCAGGAACTTTTAGTGAGACCCTGCTTCAAAATAAAAAATAGGCTGGGCGTGGTGGCGCACGCTTGTAATCCCAGTACTTTGGGAGGTGGAGACCGGAGGATCCGGGTTCGCGGCCAATCTCAGTGCGCATGCGCGTGCGTGCGTGCGATCTCTCTCTCTCTCTCTCTCTCTCTCTCTCTCTACCTAGTGAGGCCCTCCGCAACTTCGTGAGACCCGGTTTCAAAAATAAAGCATAAAAAAAAAATAGGGCCGGGGGTGTAGCGCGGAGGTAGAACGCCCCTGCGTTCAATCGCCGGCACCGCAAAAAAATAAATACATAAATAAAAAGGATTCAATCCTAGTACCAAAAGAGAAAATAAAGTTTGTTATCTGGTTGAGAATTTTTGTGTATATATTTGATAATCAAAGTTATTAATTAGTCATGTTACTTCTGTTTTTAACCACTTGATTTATACATATTTGAGATACCTGTTATGTTTTTTTACTATTTAAGTTTTGCCTTGTGTTTTTTGTGGTACTGGGGATTGAACCCAGGGGCATTGCACCTTTGAACTATACCCTTACCCCTATTTTATTTTAAAACAGGATCTCACTAAGTTTCAGAGGGCCTCACTAAGTTGCTGAGGCTGACTTGACTGCAAACCTGCGATCCTCCTGTCTCAGCCTCCCAAGTATTGAGATTATAAGTGTGCGTGCGCCACCATGCCTGGCTTGCCTTAGGTCTTTTTAAAAAATTTTGTTGCTCTTTTATTCTTGTCTCTATCTTAGCAAACATTCTTGTATTCCTAATCTCATTAAATGATATCACAGGAATAATACTATTTATTGGGTACTTACTGTGCACCAGGAACTGTACATAGGTTTTATATGTATTATCTAGTTTATTCGCCATGGTTCATACTAGTATGCTGACTTGGTGTGTGAGGAAACAGAAAATTCAAGTATTTTGCTCACTAGAATTCTGTTATAAAGGGTAAGATTCTCATCTAGCAAACCTGAAGTTAAAGGCCATGGCTAATAATAACTTTATTATGCTTCAGTCTAGATGTCCAAATCAGAATTTTTTTTGGTACTGGGGATTGAACCCAGGGGCGTTCTACCTCCGAGCTATGCCCCCAGCTCTAGTTTTTATTCTTTATTTTGAAAGAAGGTCTCACTGAGTTGCGGAGGGCCTCACTAAGTAGCTGAGGCTGGCTGGGAACCCGGATCCTCTGGTCTCAGCCTCCCAAGTACTGGGATTACAAGCGTGTGCCACCATGCCTGGCCAAATCAGAATTTTGAAAGCCATCTTAAGATTTTTTTCCCCTTTTCTCTCCTTTTCCCCCTTCATTGTACCTCAATTTAGCCCTGAATATGCTTTTTTTTTTTTTTGCGGTACAGGGGATTGAACCCAGGGGCGTTCTACCTCCGCGCTACACCCCCGGCCCTATTTTTTATTCTTTATTTTGAAACCGGGTCTTACGAAGTTGCGGAGGGCCTCACTGAGCAGAGAGAGAGAGAGAGAGAGAGAGAGAGAGAGAGAGAGCTGAGGCTGGCCGCGAACCCGGATCCTCCGGTCTGCGCCTCCCAAAGTACTGGGATTACAAGCGTGTGCCACCATGCCCGTCCTGAATATGCTTTTTTTAAATCTTTTTTTAAAAAGGCATCTCTGTTAGTATGTAGACTAGTGGCTTTCCACTATTGGCAGTAAATCAGAATCCCTAATGGTTCCCAGGCCTTTGGCGCTGGAGACTGATTTAGTAAGTCTGAGCCTAGAGCCCATTTTTCCCCAGTTACATTGATTCAGACTTCAATTTTCTGCCCTTGAGTCCTTTCTATTACGTAACTTTCTTAATGTTTCTAGGTTTTATTCATCTTTTAAGATTCACCTTCATTGTCACCTCTCTAGAACTTTCTCTAATAACTGATTGAGAAGTTTCTTTTGTATGTTTTCTACCATCCTAAGTATATCTAAAGATAGAGCTCATGGCGTTTTTCTTCTCTATATGCAAGTCTGTGATATAAGTTGGAGTTATATTGTTTGTATTTTTAACCCTTGTATCTGATACATAGCAGGTGATTAATAAGTATTCAATGAATTATATTTCATGCAAAGCAGTTTCATATTGATATCTGAAAGTATTTTTTATATATACCTTTACTGATACATTGTAGTCCCACATCATAATGTAGTTCATAGTGATAGGGACATACACACCACTCTCTGAAAGTATTTTATATTTAGAGTTTGGCAGTGTTTTCAGTATAATCATATGGGCTTTATAAGTAAGAGAAAAAATATTACTAAAGGAAATACTTATCTGTCAAGTGTTATGGATTTTTTATCTATGTTGGACTCTTGATTGTGAATTGCCATTGTGATTTTATGAAATTTGCTCATAATGAGGGTGTTCAAATATATGAGAGCAAAAATGGCAAATTATTCAGTTTTTAAGTGACTAGAAGTTAACCTATTACAACTTATTCTCTATAAAACATATTTTGCAATATGACTTTTGGTTACTTTGGCTATTCATAATGAAGAATATACATGTTCATTTTAGAAAGATTTAGCAAAAGTTGATACAAGGGAAGAGAAAGCCTAGGTCTATAATACAATATGGGGTTCCTGTTCTGGTCACCAGTGAGATATCCCCTCATGTTTTTAAACGGTTCCTCCATTCCTCATATTTAATCTTCTTTTGTGTAGAGTTAGGTTCTCCTGTATTCCCTTTTGCCCTCTTATCCCTTGCTTAACCACCCCACCACCCTTACCATGACTTCCCATGGACCTCCTATGCTACATTCAACACATTCCCTTAGACTGAATTCTTTTTTTAAGAGCAATTTTGAATTCACAGCAAAATTGGGAAGAAGATAAGGAGATTGCTCAGATATTCTGTTCCCCTTCACATGCATAACTGCTCATTATCAAGCTCTCTCCCTTCCCACCCAGAGTGGTACATTTGTTAAATTGATGAACCTGCATTGACACATCAAAACTAACCAAAGATGTAATTTACCCTAGGATACTCTCTTAGTATTGTATATTCTGTGGGTTTGGACAAATGTAAATGACATGTTTCCATCATTGTAGTATCTCACTCAGAGTATTTTCACTGCCCTAAAAATCCTCTGCTCTACCCCAATCAGTGGCAACCACTGATTTTTTTATTTTTTATTTTTTTTACTGTCTCTGTAGTTTTCTGTTTTAGAATGTCAAGCAGTTGGATTCTTACAGTATGTATCCTTTTCACGTTCGCTCCATTCACTGATTAATAGGCCTCTAAGGCTACTTGTATGTCTTTTCGTGGTTTGAATATCTCATTTTTTTGGTGCTGAATATTATTGTCTGGACATACAGCAGTTTATATAACAATGCTGTACAGGTTTTTGTGTGGACTTTAGTTTTCTGCTCTTTTGGGTAAAATTCCAACGAGCATTATTGCTGCATTGTATGGTAAGAGTATGTTTGTTTTATAAGACGATGCCAAACCATCTTCCAAAGTGGCTATAGTGTTGTGCATTCCCGCCAGCAGTGAATGAGTGTTGCTGTTCCTCCCCACCCTTTCCAGCATTTGATATTGTCAGTGTTCTGATTTTGGCCATTCTAATAGGTGTGTGTGTGATATCTCATTGTTTTAATTTGTATTTCTCTATGACATGTGAAGTGGAGGTCTTTTCATGCTTATTTGCCATCTATATACCTTCCTTGGTTGAGGTCTTTGTCTCATTTTTTAATCAGGTTATATTCCTATTATTGAGTTTTAAGGCTTCTTTATATATTTTGTATAAAATATTTTATTAGATATTTTCTGATGCCAGGTGTGGTGGCACATGCTTGTAATCCCAGTACTTGGGGGGCTGATACAGGAGGACCACAGGTTCGCGGCCAGCCTCAGCTACTTAGTGAGGTCCTCTGCAACTTAGACCCTGTTTCAAGATAAAGAATAAAAAAATAGGACTGGGGGTGTAGCTTGAGGTAGAATGCCCCTGGGTTCAAATCCCAGTACAGAAAAAAAAAAAGATATTTTCTCCCAGTCTTTGTCTTGTCTTCGCATTCTCTTGACACAGTCTTTCACAAAGCCGTCTTTTATTTTAATGAAATCTAGCTTATGAGTGATTTCTTTTGTAGATAGTGCCTTTGGGGTTGTACCCAAAAAGCCATTGCTATACCTGAGATGTAGGTTTTCTCCTGTGTTATCTTCTAGGAATTTTGTAGTTTTGCATTTTACATTTAGGACCGTGATCCAGTTTGGATTAATTTTTGTGAAGGTTTTGGAGTTTGTATCAGTGTCTAGGTCCACTTTTTAGTGTGTGTGTATCCAGTTGTTTCAGCACCATTTGTTGAAAAGACTATTTTTACTCCATCGTATAGCCTTTGCTCCTTTGTTAAAGACCAGTCGACCTATGTGAGTTTATTTCTGGGCTCTCTGTTCTGTTGCACTGATCTAGTTGTTCATTTCACTTGTTTGTTCAGTATATACACACAGATATACACACACAAGGCATATGCATAAACATACGTAACTGAATACGTTGTAACTATTATTTTGGTCAAATTATTCTCTTAGATCAATTAAGAATAAGAAAACAAGAGATTTTATTTTACCTTCTTCAGGGCTCTTCCACTCTTTGTCGATCCATGTTTCTGGCCTATATCATTTTTCTTCTAAAGAACTTTCAACATTTCTCACAGAATATATCTATTGGCAATAAATTTCCTCAATTTTTGTCTTGAGAAAGTCTTTATCTCTCCTTCATTTTTTCTTCCTTTTGGGGATGGTATTAGGTATTGAACCCAAGGGCACTCTATCACTACATCCCCAGCCCTTTTTATTTTTTAATTTTGAGAAAGGGTCTCACTCAGTTGCCCAAGGTGAGCTCAAACTTGTGATTCTCCTGCCTCAGCCTCTCCAGTAGCTGGTATTACAGGAATGTGTGATTGAGTCTGAGTCTCCTTCACTTTTAAACTATAATTCACAGAGTACAAAATTCTAGGTTAGTGGGATTTTCCCCCCTCTCTCAACACTTCTCTTGTTCACATGCTTTCTGAGAAGTCAGATGTAATTCTTGTTTTTCATTAGATAAGTTGTCCCCCATCTCCAGATTTTGTTCTTCTGTTGTTTAAAAATTACATGCCTTAGCCAGATTGAACCCAGGGGCATTCTACCTCCGAGCTACACCCCCCAGCCCCATTTTTTATTCTTTCTTTTGAAACAGGGTCTCACTAAGTTGCAGAAGGCCTTACTAAGTAGCTGAGGCTGGCTGAGAATCTGTGATCCTCCTATCTCAGCCTACCAAGTACTGGGATTACAAGCATGCGCCCCCATGCCCAGCTGATACGTTGCTTTTAAGGCTTTTTTCTTCATCTCTTTAAAGTCCTGCTTTTTCTTGTTTTAGCATTACTTTAGTCAGTACAGCATTCATTTTTAATACAATGTACTTTTATTTTAACTTACCAAAATATTTTTATTTTGTTTGAATTTCTAAGTATTCTAGATATTCTGATTACCACTAAATGCTTGGATTTTATTCTAATCTTTCTGCTTTTTTTTTTTTTGTGGTATTGGGGATTGAACCCAGGGGCATTCTACCTCTGAGCTACACCCCCAGCCCTATTTTTGATTCTTTATTTTGAAACAGGGTCTCACTAAGTTTTGGAGGCCTCACTAAGTAGCTGAGGCTGGCCACGAACCCGGATACTCCAGTCTCAGCCTCCCAAGTACTGGGATTATAAGCGTGCGCCACCACGCCCGGCATCTTTCTGCTTTTATTCAAGATGTAAGAGTTAAGAAACCTATAAGTTTTCCTGTGATTTGGGCATTTCTGACATTTTTACACCTTGGAAAAAGTGGCATCTTCCTCAATCAAAGAAGTAGACCCAGACCACCTAGAAAAGAAAATTGTTTGAGAGCTAATATAAAAACAACTCAGCCTAGACATATAAATATTATTTGTTCTAAATTATTCTGAATGAATTATTAACAGTAAATACTTTAACCCTGTGCTATGGTCATTAGCATATTATGATTAGTAATTTGTTTTAACCTTGTATAATGTGTATATACCTTGGTAAATATGGACTGTGTGTTTGGTGCCAGGTGCTTAGACTACATATGGAAGGTCAAAGAAAAGTATATGAGAAAAGTAGAAATCATGCCCTAGTTTCCACTATCTCTACTTTCTACCTCAAGCAGAAGTATAAAAAGTAATTGCCTAAGTTTTGGTGTTCTGGTTCCTGGAGAGACATCCTTATGTTTTAGCTGATTACTATATGGCTAGGTAAATTAGAAAGTATTTTTTGTGATTTTGAATTTTATATTGAGGTGCAGTGTAATTTGTTTTTCTTCTTTCTATCAGCAGATTTCTACTTTTTGTAGCTATATTATTTCTTGGTTTGGTAATTCATTATTGTCTCCAATAAAGATTTATACTTTTACTTTTTATTTCACTAAAACAGCAATATATAATCCACATAGGATTTTTCCATAATGACTGAGTTTGGTCTATAGGAATACATTACTGTTAAAATGCAGATTATAATATTTGATACATTACCTTTAAAGATGGATAGTAAGATTATAAAGCAGTTGCAAAAGAATCCTTGAAAATGTGCATCTACTTTGATCAATTAACAAAATGCTTATTTTCATAGTGACTCTTTGTAGTTTATTCTCTAATGTTACTTGTTTCTTCAAGAAGTACTTGTATGAAGCAAGTTTGATTATAGCATTCATTGGATAAAGTGGCTGAGTATGACAGGTTTTTTTCCCCTCTTTTTTTTTTTTAGGCGAATCTGGACTGGGAAAGTCAACATTAATCAACTCATTATTCCTCACAGATTTGTATTCTCCAGAGTATCCAGGTCCTTCCCATAGAATAAAAAAGACTGTACAGGTATGCATATTGGTGGTGTTATTTGATGATAGGTAGAATAATGTTAACATGCTCAAAACTCATGCTGTATCTTTTAATTACGTGCCTAGAGGTAAGATGCAAATTCGGCCTTGGCCAATGTTAAGTGGTAAACATGACTGTTTATAAAATTAAAAACAAAGCATAAGTACAGCTAATCAAAGAAATTATCTTGATTAGAGCCTTGCCGAATTGTCCTGAGGACCCTCTTAGAGATGACACTATGATATAGTAAATGATAACTCTGGACTTGTGCTGTCCAGTATGGTAGCCACTTGTCAGATGAGGCTAGATTTAAATCAATTAAAATTAAATAACACTAAAAATGCAGTTTCTCAGTTGCACCAAACATATCTTGAGTGCTATTAGCCCCATGTGGCAAGTGGCTACCATTTGGGACAGCACATAAATAGAACATTTCCACCATTGCAGAAAGTTCTGTTGGACAATGTAAAGAACACATGATTAATAGAAAAGCCATTGTTATTTAACTACAGTGTTTTATAATAGTCAGTGGAGTAATACCAATGATAGTTGAATGGCATTAGCAGTTTTGGAAGACTTCCAAGCTATATTTGGTCTAACTTAGTGTTTCTCAGTGTTTAATGTGTATACAGATCAGCTGGAGATCTTGTTAAATTTAGTTCCTAATCTGGTAGGTTTCCACATTTCTAACAAAATTCCAGGTGTTGCTGATACTGCTGGCTGGTGGATCACACTTTATATAGCAAAGGGCTAGACTCTGGATTCTG
>PVJS01006699.1:13495-58923 GCA_004027185.1 Glis glis
GCGCTACACCCCCAGCCCTATTTTTTATACTTTATTTTGAAACCGGGTCTCACGAAGTTGCGGAGGGCCTCACTAAGTAGAGAGAAAGAGAGACAGGGAGAGAGGGAGGGAGAGAGGGAGGGAGGGAGAGAGGGAGGGAGAGGACTAGCGCACTAGCTGTGACTGGCCTCGAACCTGTATCCTCCGGTCTCCGCCTCCCAAAGTACTGGGATTACAAGTGTGTGCCACCACGCCTGGCTGTTGAGTTTTTGAAATGACAGTAGTCCAAGTTGAGATGTTCGATGAGTAAAAAATACACCCCAGATTTTGAGCACTGTGTTAAAAAAATGTAGAATATCTCTGTAATTTTTATGTTGATTATATGGTTCGGTGATAATATTGGGAATAATGGGTTAAGTAAATTTATTAATTTCCTTATTTTAAAGCAGCTACTAAAATTTTTAAATTACTTATGTGGCTCATAAGTAATTGGTAGCACTGCTTTAAATGATTGAAAAAATTGTTAGACTGATGCAGTATTACACAGCACATGAGCAAACAGGAGGGAAGTGAACAGTTTGCTTTGGAGCAGGCTTTATTGAGGCAGTGAGGCTTAGAGCTGACAGTCTGTATATTTTGTATATTTTATTCTTGATAAAGACAACAGAAGTATATTTCTCTCGATTGACCCATGCAGTAACTTCTGCCAGTATCTGAAATATGTGAAAGTATTGACATCTGTAATCTCAGGACTTCAACACACAGAAATCTAGTTTGGCCTGCTTGACAAAATATTTACTCCAATAATGAGATATTGCTTGTAATATAACTATAAGTGTGTATTAGTTGTCAACACTGATTTTTTTCTCATTAGGTGATTATGAATAATTTTTTTTTGTTGTTGTATTTTCTCAGTTTTATAGTGAGCATGCTTTTACAGTCTCAAACATGCTTTTCAGGAAAAAAGGGCACAAATTTAAGCATGGAGTTTTATGAATTTTCACATAGGTATACATATATCCAGGTAACTACCACCTAAATTAAGATACAATACATTTTCAGCATCCTAGAAGGCTTCCCTGTGCTTTGCTTCATTTAGTATTACCTCCCCAAAGATAAATACCTTGCTGACTTCTCTCTTTATAAATTAAATTTGCCTGTTCTTGAACCTCATATGATATACTCTTGTAGCTGGTTTCTTTCACTCACTGAAGATGATCTTTATGTTATTTTTTCGTGTTGGCTATAGTTATAGTTCTTTTAATTATTCTATAATATAATATTCCTTTGTGGGAATATTCACAGTATATTCCTTCTATTTTAAATAAACATTTGGGTTTTCAGTTTTTTGCTACTATGAACATTCTTGTATACGTCTTTTGGTAGACAAAGGCACTCACTGCTATTTTAAGGTGTCCATACTATACAGAGGCATTTCATTGCTTCAATATATTTTGTTTCATTTTTTAATAAGGTCACAGGGGGCTTTTTATCCATAAACTGCTTGGGTTTTATTGAAATATTCTGGTCATTTTAATATTTCCTATCTTTTTCTTACTGATTTGCAGAGGTTTCTTAACTAAATAGTAACTGCTTACAGTTTAGACATTGCAGATTTCTTTTCCCAGGCTAGCATCTGTTTAAGAAGATGCAACATGCTCAAAAATAGTCGAAACTCAGTTTATCTTCTTTAAGGAATACTCAAAAAGTGTACTCTTCTATCATGAATCTCTTCCTTAACTCTCCAATCTTGAGGTCAAAGGAGTAATGGGGGTTAAGCATAACCCTAGTAAACCCTAGTAAAGATTTTTAAGACAGAGCCTGTGCACCACTGCTAAGGAACCACTGTTAAGTCTTCCTTCTTTATTAAAAATAAGACTTATAACATCTGAGAACCAGAATGATCCTGACTAGAATCTGAGAGAAGTCAGTCCCCTTTCCTGACTGAACCATGGAGGTATTCTTTTGTATACTGGAAAGAAGTTGAAGATCATGTAAACTCTTTTGCCCACTTACCCAGGAAAGAAAATAACATGTCTTGGGCCCAGAGTCATAGTCATTCAAGAGGCCTGAATGTAGTTAGAAAATGGAATGTGGCCAGCCAGGTGATGGCACACACTTGTAATCCCAGTACTTGGGAGATTGAGACAGAAGGATCACAGGTTCATGGCCAGCCTCAGCTACTTAGTGAGACCCTGTTTCAAAAAATAAAGAGTAAAAAAAAAGGACAAGGGGTGTTACTTAAAAGTAGAATGCCCCTGGGTTCAATCCCCCAGTACTGCAAAAAAAAAAAAAAAAAAGAAAATGAAATGTGATAATTTTTTACAGTTGGCTGCTTTCTCGAAAAGCCTAGGTAGTCTAGCAGATGATCTGTGAGTGGAAACCGGTAAATTCTCTCTCAGAAGAAAGGAGGTGGTCACCAGTATTACATCTCAACCTAGAAATATTAAACTGAATAAAACATACAATAAAAACATACAATCTTGAGTTTCAAAAGGCAAATATCTGCAATTTTCCCAACCCAAGGCTTTCTGTAGTATTTCCAACTGTCAAAAATAAAACAACAACAACAAAAAAACAAGAAAAATTCTCTCATGTGATGTGGCCAAATAGGGTGTGAAATTTTAATAAAGACCATGATCTTATATCCTCCTTCCTATGCATTACCTATTTACAAGAGACTTGTATTTTAAAGGAGAAACTTGTTCACATTCATAGTCTTGGAAGATTACTAAGTGTCACACTGAACAGAGAACTGATTCTGAGACTCCTGTGTATCAGTGGTTGTGATTCAAGTGAAGGTTTTGCTATTAATTCTGAAGCTCTCTGAGATTGACTCTTGAACCTCCTATCTTGGACTTAAGGACCCTGAGCTGTGTATTTCCAGATGTGAGCTGACATCAGTCATGGAGTTCTGTGTACCAGTGGTTCTCAAACTTGAGTGTGTATCACAGTCACTTGGAAGCCTGTTAAAACAGATTGCTGAGTCCCTCTCCCAAAGTTGACTATGTAGTAGGTTTAAGGCAACGTCCAAAGAAATTGGCATTTCTAATCAGTTTACAGATTGTGCTACTGCCATTCTGGGTATTACACTGTGAGAACCCCTGCTCTGTGGTGTTCCTGGCCTGCTGCAAAGTGGTTTCATCCTGTCTCTGTGGGAAAGTAGAAAAGGGAAGTGTTTTTCCTTAGGTCTTTTGGAATGTTTCAAATGGAATGAAATAGCACCATGTTACTTTAGTTTGGAGATATAATATGTAGCTAATAGATGATTAAAATGAAGTTACAAAAAAATTGGACATTTAAGCTCCACTTCATGTTCTAATCTCAAGTATAGACCCCCAAATTGACAATATTTTTTAAGAAAAATATCACAGTATTGTATGTGTGGTAATGATTAAATTTTATCTCACAGTTCTGTTGCATTTGAAAATCACATCTTATGTCAGTGAAAAACTGTCAACGATCTTTCCTTGAGGACAACTTTTATTCAGGATTAAATCCATTTCAGTTTTCTCTTAATATGTTCTATTAAGAGAATTCTTTTGTGAAATGACAGTGGATACAGAATTTCTGGAGGTGAGAAAAGATGAAAGCAGTAGATCCTAGCCCTAGGGTAACATGCTGTATAGATGCCTTGAGGAATTTTATAGATCGTAGTTATAAAACCCTCCTGTAGATATTAGCCCAGTTTTGATTTTTAATCAAATCACCCATTCACATAACAGACATTTGAGTGCTTTTTTTACTAGCTTTTGTGGCTACAGTAACAGTGGATACAAAGTTCCCAAGGATGTCAAGTGAAAAATACAATCATGATTTAGTGAGAAAAATGCTATATAGGTGACTTTGGTACCATAGGCTTTTTTTTTTTTAAGGGGAGTCCTGGGGATAGAACCCATGGGTTTTCTATGTCTAAGTTACACTTTAAGCCCTTTTTATTTTTTCATTTTGAAATAGGATCTCACTGAGTTGCTGAGAGTCGTTAAGTTGCTGAGGCTGGCCTCAAACTTGTGATCCTCCTGTCTCAGCCTCCCAAGTATTGGGATTACAGGCATGTGCCACTGTGCCTGGCAGGCACAATAGATTTTAATGAAGTGGTAGGGATGGAGGGCAGGAGGTAGTGGGTTGAAAAGTGAGTGGTACATGAGGCAGTGAAGATGAGTGATAGCTGTGAAGAAAAGGATGAGAGGGAATACCTGGAAGGAGTGTGGAGGACTGAGAGAGTGGTTTGGTTATTCCCAAAAGAAACTTGAGCATGGTTGTATCCTCTGGGGAGTCAGTTTCTAAGAGCCAAGAGGTTGAACATATAGTAGAAGCAGTTAAGATGATTCCAAAATGGAAAGTGATCAGATTCCCAGCATAGATTGAGAAATTAGCTTTAAAAAGATTAGCTTTTAAAAGTCAGGTGCAGTGACGCATGCCTGTAATCTCAGTACTTGGGAGGCTAAGACAGGAGGATCGCAAATTCAAAGCCAGACTGGGCAACTTAGCAAGATCCTGTCTCAAAGTAAAAAAATAAAAAGAGCTGGGGATGCAGCTCAGTGGTAGAGTGACTCTGGGTACAATCCCTAGTACCACATTAAAAAAAAAAGATCTATTCTGCTCTGCACTAGGGAAGACTCAGTACAGATTCAAACAAATTGGGAATGCTCTCATCTTTAAGTGGAGGTGAGGTATTTTCTTGAACATAGAGTCAGAAGTGGTGGAGTAGAGAGCCTTTCTGGGAAATGAGAGAAGCATGAGACTAAGGGGCACATAAAGGCATGCCAAGGATTTCCCATTGAGGTTGAAGGTCATGAATTTCATGGTGCAGGAATGGAAAGATGAGTAAGTAGGTTAATCCAGAATGAGATCTGGGCTGGAAAGAGAAAGAAATAAAAGTTTGGTGTTTTGGAGGGCTTTGGGGGGCGGGTTGCTAATAGAAAATGAAGGAGGCAAGGAATTTGAGGTCTCAGTGTAAGGAGACGAAGAAATGATGGGTACCAGTTCAGAGAGTAGAAGGCAAAATTAGAATTGTTTGATCAAATTTCTTCTCTGTAAACTAAAATAACCTTATATATTATTGATGAGAAAGAAGTAGTCTTTAAGCATAACTATTTTGTCATGTCTCACTTTTTGTACATGAGGAAGCATTTAAGATGATGTTTTTGTTTTTGTAATTGAACCTAGGGACATTCTACCTTCGAGCTATATACCCCAGCCCTTTTTATTTTTTGTTTTGAAATAGGTTGCTGAATCTTACTATGCTGCTAAGGCTCTTCTGGAACCTGTAATCCTCCTATCTCAGCCTCCCCAGTACTGGGATTACAGGCTGGCACCACCACACCCAGCCATCTTTTCAATTTTTAAATAATCTAAATAACTCCTGAGTTTGAGTTCAGTGGAATATATCATGCTGTTCAAGTCTTTTCAGGGCTTTGGCCATAATGCCACTCCCTGAACAAGTATAGGTATAAGTGAACTTTGACAGAACATTTTAACCTTTTCTTCAAAAATTTTTGCATGTAATTAAATAACATTTTTAGTTTACTTTAACAAATGACTTGTAAACATTAGGTTAGAAAAGATTAGTGTGCCTAGCAGTCTTGGTTATGAAACTGTATAATAAACATTGAAGGTTTGGCTTTTTTCCTCTCAGAGTGAAAAACTGAACAGTATTAGAGAAAAGAGTACCTTATATTTCTGGGATCTAGGAAGGCAAAAAGGCCTCAGTAATTATACATAAACAATATAATGGGCTTTAGTTTTATTTACTTTTCAAGAGGAGTAGAAAATGCCCTTGCTTCATTCTTTTGGTATTAAATTATGCATTTAATCTTAGAAAACTCTGAGTGATGCCATAAAATATGCTGATGTGACCTGCTTCAGCAAAGTGCATGGGAAAGTGGCCATTTGGAATAGATTTGTTAAGAAAAGTTTGAAATTCCTGGACTTGAACTAATTTGTTTTCCATGGATCCCATGAGGATACTTGCAAAAACAGATGATAGGATACAGTTGGATCCTGTGAATGGCACTCGTTTACAGTTATGTTTTCTGGATCTCTTCCATATGTTGCTGACTTTTATATTTGACCATGTATGGATACACAGAATTTGATAGGCCAAAGAAGAAAAGAAACTTCATAAACAAACAGACTCTTTTTTTTTTTCTTCTTCTTCAGTTCTGGGGCATTCTACCTAGGGGCATTCTACCTCAGAGCTACACCCCCAGGCCTATTTTTTTTATTCTTTATTTTGAAACAGAGTCTCACTAAGTTGTGGAGGGCCTCACTAAGTAGCTGAGGCTGGCTGGGAACCGGATCCTCCTCCGGTCTCAGCCTCCCAAGTACTGGGATTACAAGTGTGCACCACCATGCCTGGCTAACAAACAGACTCTTTAAAGTACATAAAACCTTCATTTTTCTTATCAAGTCAAATAATTAAGTTGAACTGATTTTTTTTTTCTTCCCCTGTGTTGGAGATCCAACTCAGGCAGGGCTTTGCACATGCTAAGCAAGAGCTCTGCCACAGAGGCACACATCTAGTCCCTGATTTTTTTTTTTAAAGTAAGAAAACATCTTAAGCCAGGCATGGTGGCACACGCTTGTAATCCCAGTACTTGGGAGGCTGAGATAGGAGGATCGCAGGTTCAAGGATGGCTTCAGCAAGTGGTGAGACACTCATCAACCTAAGGAGACCCTGTTTCAAAATAAAAATAAAATAGGGCTGGGGGTATAGCTCAAAGGTAGAATGTCCCTGGTTCAATCCCCAGTACCACACGCACACACAAAAAGAAAACATCTTAAAATAAACTATGTTTGGTGGCACATGCCTGTAATCCCAGCTACTCTGGAGGCAGAGGCAGGAGGATCACAGATATGAGGCCAACTTTAGCAACTTAGCAGGACTCTCTCTCAAAATAAAAACTAAAAAGGGCTGGGGTGTAGCTCAGTGGTGGAGCACCCTTAGGGTCAATCACTAGGACCACAAAAGAAAAAATAAATCTTAAAATTTAAGCAAGCTGTTGTATTAAGGTGTGTGACTAGTCTATGGCATATTATAAATGGTAAAATGGGCCTTGTTTATTATTAGTAAGGGAACCATAAATGACTTGAAATAAAACTGGAAGAATATTCATGTAGAACAAATACATTTTGTATCAAGTAAAGGGGCAATACTATTACTTTGGACATTTCTGCATTAGTGACGGTTATAAGTGATCTGATTTTATGAAGGAGCTGGGAGTAAATTCAAGATAGTTTGAGATGTTAGATTTGACCAGGTTGTCCTTTAACTAGAGGACCACCAGATAAATAGGTGAACTTCCTAAGCCAGGCAAGATCTTATGAACCGGGGCATTCTGCCTCTGAGCTATACCTCCAGCACTCTTTTATTTTGAAACAGGGTCTCACTAAGTTGCTGAAGGCAATGCTAAGTTGCTGAGGTCCAGCTCTTACTATTTTTTATTTATATAGACACTGGGGATTGAGCAGGGAGGAGGGGTTCTACCTCTGAGCTATACACTTTCAGCTCTTTTTATTTTGAAACAGGTCTCACTAAATTACCACACACCATCTTGGCCTCAAACCTGTGCTCCTTCTGTCTCAGCCTAAGTACTGGGATTACAGGCGCGGACCACCATACCAACTTATTTTTTAAATTTTGAGACAGGGTCTTTCTAGGTTGCCCAGGCTGGCATAAAACTTGAGATCCTCCTGTCTCCACCTCCCAAATATCTGGGATGATAGTGTGTATCACGTTACCTGACTACCACTCTTATTTATTGATGTTTGTTTTTGAAATCTAGATAAATTAATATTTTTAATATTTAAATTAGATTGCCAATAGTACATATTTGGTAGATTAATATGCTTATATTTGGGATATTCTAAACTTTCACTGACAGCTTATAACAAGATCAAAAGCATTTTGAAGACTTTACTTGTCTAATAGATAGAAGCCCCTCCATAGACATGCATATCTAAATCTTAGATAGTTTTTTCCTAATTTAATATGTTTTGATAATCAACTTTTTTTAACCAAAAAGCTTTTGATTGCTATAGACTTACACTGTATGGTTTGGTGGCCACTAGTCACATTTAAATTCAAGTTAATCAAATGAAATAAACCTAAGCATTTGGCTGCTTAGTTGTGCTAGTCAACATTTCAAGGATTGAGTAGCTGCATGGCCAAGAGGTTACTGTCTTGGACAATGCAGATACAGAATAATTCTGATATCTCAGAAAGTACTGTTGGGCGTTGTTGCTACAGACTTCTTGCTCAGAAATCTTAATTTCAGCTTCTTGGTTTCTTTATGCATCAGCAGGTATCTGTAAAAACTGCCAAGGGGAAATAGAAAGACATCTTCATTTTCATAACCTCTAATGGTATGCCAATTATTTTCTACCTGATAATTAGTCACTTTTCTTTCCAAACCCTGTTAGTCAACATAAATGGTTGAAGTTTTTGTATTTGTGTGTGTGTGCACGTCGGATCACGTTTTCCCATTAGGTCTCGTAATCTTAATATATGCTATTTTATAGCATTTATACTTAAGATTTGAGTATAATTATTGCCTCTTAAGTTAGCCTGTCAATGTAACTTTAGCCTCTGGCTTTAATAAACCCTTGTTATCTGGGTGGAATTGTTCCCCTTTTCTGCTTGAACCAAGTGTTTGCTTTATCTCAGGCTCCTAGAAACTGATAGTTTGCATTTAGCAGTAAACATATGCTCAGGAAGAATGATGCATATCTTCTAATACAGAGCTTAGAATTACAGAAAGTCCTAATGTGTGCCAGGAACTGTTGTTATTGTTTAAGTCTAAGATCCTTTCTCAAACAGAGCCTTTTTAAAAATAAAAAGTTTAATAAAAAGCCTTTTAAAAATAAAAAGTTTTAAAAAATAAAAGTTCAGTTAGTAGGGTTTCACTCTACCTGAATGTATTTTCACTGCCTAGACCTTGGCTGATTGCATTGTCCAGAATGTGGAGCATCACATTTGAGAAGAAGATTCAATCTTAGCCATAACATAAATATCATTACTGCCATGCTGAGAAAAATTTGAGAGTTGTAATAAGTTTGCTTGAGTAATTAGTCTGGCCCAAACTCTATGGAGAATATTTCAGGAAGACATTAACCATAAATGATAGACTAAATGTACTTATCTAATTAATCACATTTGAACTAAGTTACTGAATCATTCAAACATATTATTTGTATTGTTAAATGTGCATTTGGGTCATATAGTATTATTTGGCATGGGTGGCTATTACTACTTTTCAATTTCTCTTTCCTTCTTTATACCAAGTATGAACCATAAACACAGTATGAGTTTACCAGATTAACATACTATTTACCATATGTGGTTCAAGTTACGAGGACTCCAATATCCACAGTCTCTGATTCTAAAGACAATGTGGAGTGGGTGAATTTAATTTGTAAATAGCTCCCAACTTGGTTTTAAGTTATCAAAGAGAAACTACTACTGGGGAAAACTACTGGCGTAATGTATGATATTAATGTCTGCTGCAATGATTCTTACAGGTGGAGCAATCCAAAGTTTTAATCAAAGAAGGTGGTGTTCAGTTGCTGCTCACAATAGTTGATACCCCAGGATTTGGAGATGCAGTGGATAATAGTAATTGGTAAGAAGTGTTTGTCCTCATTGCTTTCCAGAGAATTCAGGGTGACAGGGTGGTTAGACTTTATTTTGCTTAACATTTTTAAAGAACATTTTTTTTTTCTTTTTTGGTGTGCGTGGTACTGAGGATTGAACCCAGGGGCATTCTACCTCTGAGCAACACCCCCAGCCCTATTTTATTTTTTATTTTGAAACAGGGTTTTGCCAAGTTACCACATGGCTGGCCTCAAACCTGCAATCCTCCTGTCTCAGACTCTCAATTCCTGGGCTTACAGATGTGTACCACACCTGGCTTATAGAAAGAGATTATTTTCCTTTGGTGGTGCTGGGGATCAAACCCAGGGCCTTGTGCATGCTAAGCAAGCACTCTACCACAGAACTATATCCCTAGCCCCTTAGAATTTCTTGTTTTAGCAGAGATCATTGAACTTTAAGTGCTATAACTTGGATTGATATATTTGGTATGTTGCTTAACTACTTTGAACTGATTTTCTTTTCTATATAATAACTTTTTACTGTACTGTAATTTTATCAATTTGTATAAACTATTTTCTATCACATCCTAATTTACCTAATTTTTAGGCCTTAAATTTTTTCATAAATCATAAGTAAATTAAATACCCATGAAATTCTAGTATCTTAGTATTTTATAAACGATATTTTAATTTTTCTTTGTGCTCCGCATTGTTTTGAGGTAATTTTCTCTATCAACTCTTGAAATATCTAAGTTAGTTCATCGTGAGGTTTTTTTTTTTTTTTTTGTGGTACTGGGGATGGAACCCAGGGACCTTCTACCTTTGGGCTACACCCCAGACCTATTTTATTTCTTACTTGGAAACAGAGTCACCTAAGTTGCCGAGGGTTTCACTAAGTTGCTGAGGCTGGCCGCGAACCTGCGATCCTCCTATCTTGGCCTCCCAAGTAGTGGAATTACAAGCATGTGCCACCACGCCTGGCTCATCATGAGGTTTTTATATGTTCAAAGTAATCTCTACAGTTGAAATTTAAAACTTGTAAATTGTTTTCATATTGGAAAGTATCTTAGCAAATAATATACTAATAACTAGTTAGCTATTTTGACATTTAAGCAATTCATTTGTTTTTTTCATTTTGAAAGTTTCAAACTAATGAACCAAGATTTATTAAATGTGATTTTTACCTGTTTCTGAATCATTATGTAGAATTTTTTGAAACGTTTTCCACTGGTGGATTGTTTTTTTACCTAATTAAAAATATATTATCCTTTAGTTGTCATCAGTTCATTCATTTGTAGAACTGCACCTTAATTGTTTTGTTTATCTGCATTCTGAAGCTGGCAGCCTGTTATTGACTACATTGATAGTAAATTTGAAGATTACCTAAATGCAGAATCTCGAGTGAACAGACGTCAGATGCCTGATAACAGGGTGCAGTGTTGTTTATACTTCATTGCTCCTTCAGGACATGGGTCAGTACCTTGATTCTTCTGATGCTTTGTTGTTGTTGTTGTTTACTGTTCCTATATGTGCATATTTTAAAATCCTTATGTCTTTGTAGTACATATAATTAATGATAAAAAACCAAATTCCATGTAGAAATGGCTTTGAACAAATTCTTTTAAGTCATAGTTAAGCTAACAATGATTTTACTCCTTAGTTCCTCATCAGGTTCAAGGATTTTACCTGCTTCAAGGACAACACCAGGGTCTCTACCATGGTTTGAGGTCTCTGCATGACTTATTTTGTTTTTGTTTTGACTATACATTGTCACTAACTGAACTACCAAATAAGGAGGAACATCAGTAATAATTGGGCTTAGACATATTCTAAAACTCCAAGGATGTTATTTATTACAGGTTTGATAGAGAACATAATTTAAAAATGTTGAATGCTAATGTTCTCTTGTGACATTTCTTCAGTTTGGCTTCTATTTCATCTTAGCGAGCACAGTCACTAATTTAGGTTTCATATTGTCAGTATGACCCATTTATTAGGAGTCAGGATCTATGTTTCTAGATATTCATCTGATCCAATTGTTCTGTTTGTTAGTAGTTAACCTATATCCCTTTTTCCCCCCTGTTCTTTGTACTCCTGTCATTTTGAGTAGGTATATGTCACTGTCAGTTGCATGTGTTTCTATTTACTCTTCTTCAGTCTTTTTCTTGGGGTAAATGACAGCATAATTCAGTCACCTAATGATCTTATATCCACCATCTCTCCATCCAAAGAAACTAGACTATTTTGTAGCATAGCATTGTCATCTAATACCCAAATTACAGTAGGGTAAACTAGTTCCCTCCTTTCTCTCCTACTTTTGGCTTTTCTCTCCATCTTTTCCCTAGGTAGTCTGATGTCTATTTTCAGTTTTTCTTGGTGGAGTAGGAAGCCTTAATTATATAGTTAACATTTTTGCACTGTGAGATTAGAGGGGTAAAAATGTTTTATGTCTAATATTCTACACTGTTCCCAAAAGTTCATATCCTTATATAACTTTACTGACTTATCTAGTTAAAAGACTTAAAAATAATGTAAAGCTGGGCGTGGTGGCACACGCTTGTAATCCCAGTACTTGGGAGGTTGAGACTGGAGGATCCAGGTTCATGGCCAGCCTCAGCTACTTAGTGAGGCCCCCCGCAACTTAGTGAGACCCGGTTTCAAAATAAAGAATAAAAAATAGGGCTAGAGGTGTAGCTTGGAGGTAGAATGCCCCTGGGTTCAATCCTTAGTACCACAAAAAAAAAGTAAAATATACAATACACTATATATATATATATATTTTTTTTTTGAGGTACCGGGGATTGAACCCAGGGGTGTTCTATGTCCGAGCTACACCCCCGGCCCTACTTTTTATCCTTTATTTTGAAACCGGGTCTCACGAAATTGCAGAGGGCCTCACTAAGTAGCTGAGGCTGGCCGCGAACCCAGATCCTCTGTTCTCTGCCTCCCAAGTACTGGGATTACAAGCGTGCGCCACCACGCCCGGCTACACTATATATTCTTTTATGAGTAGTTGGGGTGACTTTTTGAATCTCTTTTGTCATTCTAGTTTAACTTGTTAGGATTTCTTCCTGGAAGTCAGTAGAATAAAATCTTAATCTATAGTTAAGTCAATAGAAATTAGTCAGTATAACCAATTTTATTATTTTAGGTCTTTTGGACTATCTCCAAGTTTTAGTAATTCTCATGAAATCACATTCCTCCCATTCCCCTGTGGGAAAATTTATTTCTTAAAATTGCATGGGAAACAAGCTTTTTTTTTATTGAAAAAAAATTTAAGGATTCAAATGGTGTTCAGTGACTTTGAGCCATTTCTTGTTTGTCACAAGGGATGGGAGTTCAAAATTTTTATTTCCTTTATATAAAAACATGCTTTTGAACAGTTTCTCAGCTTTCTGTTTTTAGAAATGGATGAGTTTTGCTCATTAATATGTGCTACTATAGATTAAGTGAAAGAATATGATACTGAATTTTGTTTAGAGAGTTCCAAATCCCCTGCTCACTACAAACTGAAATTCCATGCAGAATCAAGCCTTCTATCTTGTTTGTGTAGACCTTAGATTCCCTTTTCAGAAACATGTCATTTTTAAAATAATAATAAATTGGCCCAATAATGTGTTGATTTTAGTGCCTTCTTCCTCATCCTACCAAAAGTCATCACTGGATGTAGGGCTAATTTATTATTTCAGCTATTGTTGCTTCATTTGGCTTGTGCAGTTTGGTACCTGCTATTAAAATTAAAAAACAACTTGAAACTTGAATTTTAAAATGTTGTCTTATTCTTTTAATATTTTAAATATTAAATTAATAACCAGTATCATTCTATGAGTTTTATACAGAAGGTTTTTTCCTTTAGAAGCGTGTGTGTGTGTGTGTGTGTACATACATATCTCGAATATTTATTATTTGCTCTGTAGTTACTTATTTTGCTACAGGTTTTGCGATTAAATAGTCTTTTCTCTCTAATAGGAGTTTATCTTCTAAAAATTCTATAAAGGGCTTTCTGTTGTTTAAAAATTAGATTTAAACACCATTTGTGATGAAAAGACAAACCTATATAAAACTAAAGAGACAGGAAAAATTTCAACCAGTATGTAATCAGTATGTGAACTAAATGTTTCTTACTATTGACATTTTATAAGCTTCTTAATTTGTATTCTAATTTAAAAGGACAGAGCAGTTTTATCAGGGCTTATACAAGGTTTTACCTTTTTCCCTACAGCTTAATTTTTAAACTGATTTAAATGTTCTCTTACTCTTGTTTTATACTTAGGAAATTCATTTCCTTGATTCTCTGTCATGGTTATTTTTTTATGTTTTTATGTTTAAAAGTTGGAATGTTATAATCAGTACTCAGTTAAAAATAACAAAACAGAACTTTCTTCTGCTTTGCTTTTAAATATAAAATCTTGCTAACTTGGATCTTTGTTTTATATTAAATGCTCTTATGGCTTATTAAAATCTTAAATTAACTTACTACTGTTTTTGATACTGCTTTAGCATATCATATAATAACTTAATGAAGCAGTGGTAGTTTAAAAGCTTCATAAGTATAAACTGGAAAGTGAATCATAAATATTTTGAAATCCAAAGTTGAATAGGCTGTGGCTTTTATATTTAGTATTATATGTAACGATTGATAAAAATAAGCAAAATAATTTTTTTTTGCAAAGATGGATAGGTTTTTTTCTGTTAGTACTAGTGAGGTAAAAGTACTCTTTACATATAATATAGTGTAGTGTTACTCTAGCCACACCACACACTCTTTTCCATAGTGTTTCCTATTTGAATGCCAAGAACAAATTCCAAGGAATTCAAGATTCAGAGAATTAAAGTGGGAGGCAACATTCTTAATTCTCCTTATTTCTCTTTCTTCACCTGGTCTTTATGCTGGTTGGCTTGTACTACCACAATGAGGTACAATAGTCTTTATTAGTATAAAGGAATACCTTATTAGTCTCTGGGCCCCAGTTCTCCCAGATTTAACTATGTACTTATTTCTGTCTATTTAAAAATATCAGTTAAGCCAGGCACGATGGTGCATGCCTGTAATCCCAGTACATGGAAGGCTGAGACAGGAAAATCACAGGTTCGAGGCCAGCCTCAGCAACTTAGTGAGATCCTGTTTCAAAATTAAAAAAATTAAAAGGGGTTGGGGGTATAGCTCACTGGTAGAGCACCCCTGTGTTCAATTCCCAATACTACAAAAAAGAAATAAGTTATAGTGGCAAAGTGGTGGCAGCAGTCAGATTGTAATAAACAGAAGAGATGTTGAAGATTCTCTTTTGAGCATCTTGTTTGAAAAAGATGGTAGCAAGAATGGAATGTGGAATTCAAAGAGGACTACTATTTTTTATTTTAAAAAAACTTGCAAAATTTGAATAAGTGTAGAGCTAATTCTAGGAAACTCTTTTAGGAGCCTCTCTGGTTTTTCTAATTTCTCATTAGAGCCAAACTCCTATGACCAGGAGTCAAAAAGGGGCAAGAGTCAAAAAGTCTTTTTAGTCATTGCAGTGCTTCTTGAAGTCCTGTTCTATTTATTGGCTGGCCCAGTATATCTTCAGAAAATGTTTCTGCTAAGTCAAATAGTTAATTGTATTTAGTTGATCATTGGTGATGTGAAGAATCTGTTTCCTCATATCAGTCGATTCAATCATATTAAATGCTATGTATTTCAGACTCAAGCCATTGGATATTGAGTTTATGAAGCGTTTGCATGAAAAAGTGAATATCATCCCTCTTATTGCCAAAGCAGACACACTCACACCGGAGGAATGCCAACAGTTTAAAAAACAGGTGAGCAGAATGAGTTAACTGTTGGGTTTTTCCTACCATTCATGTAATTTGCAGTTTATCCTAATTTTTAGTATAAAGTGTTGCAATTCATTTCTCTTTTGGATTTACTATGTTGTCAAATTGTTTTAAAAATAACTCTTGGAAATTTAGAAACTCTTAGAAATATCTTCTACCTTAGTTTTCTTCTCGAAGCTCTTGTCCATTATCATACTGCCTTTATCCTTTGTCAATTTTTAAGTAAGGCTGTTTTAAACATTTTTTAATAACGCCCATTACCACCCCTCCCCACACCCTTTAGGATTATCATCTGAGAAGATTACTCTTTGAAAGTTTATGATTATTTTTATGGCCCTTTATCTCTGCCTCTGTATTTTGTCATAATGCTTTCCCAAATAAAACAATCAAATTAATTTTATAATGGTTATATCTGTTTCCCTAAAATCTTGCCAGCATTGCTTGTTATTTTTATTGTAAAACTTGTTTGGAATAAAGTGGTTACCTGATTATTTCTTTAACTTTTAATATCATTATCCAGAAGGGTTGAACATTTTTTTAAAGCAGAGATTTGTTCATTTTAAAATTTCTTTTGTGAACATCCTGCTCAAAACCATTGTCTTTTTAGTAATAGTATTTTGGTATTGCCTATATGTATTTATCTGGATTCCTTTTATTCTGAATATATAGTCCTTTCTCATTCTCACAATGTATTTTCTTTTTCTTCTTTTGCTCCTTATATTTAATTTTGCTACATGTACGTATATTTATCTCCCACATAAGAAATATAAACACGCTTAACATATCTTTTAAACATATCTCTTACATGTGGGAGATATATTTTATCTCTCATAGTTTAAGCTGTTTTCTAAATCCATGCCCCGTTATGTTAATATTACTGTGCTAAATAATGATGCATTTTCCTCATTTCATTGTGTTTGGTTTGTTATGTGACATTTTATGAAATGTAGGGGTTAGTTTCTGAAACTTTCCTAATCCAGTAGCCTCTTTTTAAATTTAGGCCACTGTTATATTTTTTAAACCACAGCAACTTTGTATCATATTTTGAAATATAGATCTTAAGAGTAAATTATCTCTTTGTAATAAAATACTCTGTTCTCACCTTTTTCAATATGAATTTTAAAATACTTTGAAAGCTGTTGAAAAAGAAAAACCTTAAAAAAAAAAAAGAAAGAGCCGGGCATGGTGGCACACGCTTGTAATCCCAGTACTTTGGGAGGCGGAGACCGGAGGATCCGGGTTCGCAGCCAGCCTCAGCTCGCTCGCTCTCTCTCTCTCTCCCTGTCTCCCTGTCTCTCTCTCTCTCTCTCTCTCTACCTAGTGAGGCCCTCCGCAACTTCGTGAGACCCGGTTTCAAAATAAAGTATAAAAAATAGGGCCGGGGGTGTAGCTCGGAGATAGAACGCCCCTGGGTTCAACCCCCGGTACTGTAAAAAAGAAAAAGAGAACCTTTTGACAGCAAGGCATGATGGTGCACCTGATTTCAAGGGGGGAGACGAAAGAAAAAGAAAGACATGTTGAACTCTGCTGTTAAATTATCCAAGTTTTAACAATGTCTGTACCTTGTTTTTACTAACTTAATATTTCCACCAGGAGTGTGTTTCTCTGTTTTGCATCATTCCCATTTTTATTTTTAAATGTGCTGTTTGTAAGTTTCAAATACATGTAATGCATTTTCCCCTTCTATCTTGAATTGTATTTTTCTCCATTGGAATTAGTACTAAGAATTCAGAAACAAAAAAGATGAATAAAAAATGACCTCTTGTATTTTTTTCTTTTTTTTTTTTTAGTTTTCTTAATGTGTGCTTTACTGATAAGCATTACTCTTTGCCCCAGTTTTCTTTTTTGTATGCTTAGAATAGTGGTTCCTATCCAGGGGTGCTTATCAGAATCATCTAGAGATCTTTCTTAAAATGAATTGTTGGAAGCCGGGTATGGCGGCGCATGCTTGTAATCCCAGTATTTGGGAGGCTGAGACCAGAGGATCTGGGTTCGCAGCCAGCCTCAGCTACTTAGTGAGGCCCTCCACAACTTCGTGCGACCCGGTTTCAAAATAAAGGATAAAAAATAGGGCCGGGGGTGTAGAACCCCCTGGGTTCAATCTCAGGTACCGCAAAAAAAAAAAAAAAAAGAATTGTTGGCCCTTATTTCTACCAATTGTTTCTGTAGATAAAGATGGTGTTTTAGCATTTATTTTGAAAATGCTCATTCAGATCATTTGAATCTAAAATCTCTGAACAAGAACCAGTACTCTTAGAGTTAGCTATTACCTTTTTCTCTGCTAGCAATGTATTTGTCACCTCATCATTTATTACCATTTTTTCTATGTGCCCCAATTGTAAAAGATATGTGGTCCTGTTTTCCAGTGGCAGTTTCTCCTTCTCTTTACTTCTGTCTAGTATAGTAACCATGTAACTCGTTTTGCTTAAGGTCCCTTCGTTGCTGAGAATCCCTGCAATGAAAGCAGCACCAAAATATAAATACAGGCAAGGAAGCTAGTTCTAGGTCTATTCACCATTGCTTTGCTATAGGGTAGGTAGTTGAAAATTACTTGGATGTCTATTTTTTTGTTTAGAATTTGGAGTGATTTTGGACAAGATAAGTTAATTTGAACTATGTCACTTTTGATATTATGAGTAAGTAGTTTCTTGTTTGGTTTTCTGTATTTTTTTATTAACTCTTTGAGGGTCATAATTTTAAGGTGTGTTTTTTCCCCTTGTGTGCTCATCTAATCTTTTATCTGTTGCTCTTTGATTTGTGTATATGCACTTGTACATGGAAGAATATTTTCTGATCAGAATGTAAATTTTTTTCCCCTGGGGCCAATGTTGTACTTAATTTCACTTACCCTTATCATAAACTACTAAAATTTCTAGGTGAATTTAAGCTCTGTTGATTCAGCTGAGTAAAACAATTGGTGAGTTATATCTAGAGAAGGAATCTCAGTCATTATAAATAAACAACCTAAAGCCATTATAATAGAAACGAACTGGAGAAATCCCTTTCTGAAATCTTACATTTTGGGAACTCTTTTGTTATGATAAATATATGACTTTAACGTTTTTTAAATAATTGAATTTTGGTATCTGTATGTCATCTTTGTAGTTTAAAAGAAAAAGACTAGCATAGTTCTTTGATTTTTATATTACAGTTTTACATAATTGAAAAACAGGAAAAGACCAGAAACTGAGGTTTCATGTAAGAATCCAAGAAGTATTTAATAAAAATAGGGCCATTATACTAATTATGTATGGAACTCTTTTGCTAAATACTTATTCTCTTTTAGATAATGAAAGAAATCCAAGAACATAAAATTAAAATATATGAATTTCCAGAAACAGATGATGAAGAAGAAAATAAGCTGGTTAAAAAGATAAAGGTAGGTTCATTCCTTACTTCAAATGCTTTTTTAGCTAATTGGTTTCATATTATATAATTTCTCCCCTAAGAAATGAGTGATGAAAAGGGAGAGGATTCATTCTGTTATCTATGTATGTATGTATGTATGCATGTATGTAGGTATGTATTGCAATGCTAAGGCTCTAACCCAGGGCTTCATACACACTAGGAAAGTACTTTAGCACTGAACTACATCCCCAGCCCAGCCATTCTGTTCTGTTTTAAGAACCAGACAAAGATGTATTTTTTGTCCATTTATTAAAGCCAACTCCCAAGTCCACATCAAAAATAATTTTTTGTATTTTAATTTATCAGTGTTTTTTAAGGACCCTGGACCTAAAAATGGTATATTGAGTAATGGCATTATGCAGGGAAAATATTGTAGTTATCTTTGAATTAATGAAGTATTTATATTTCACCAATGAATTCTGAGGTTTTTATAAAATAGCTACTTATGTTTCTGGGTACCTCAAGAATTTTGAAAGCTTATACTCAGAGTTAATATGGGTGAAAACAAATCAAGTCTCCTAGAGCTGAGGTTTCAAAATTAGAACAAATGTAATATTTAAGCTTCTAGTATTATCAGGTGGGTGGGTTATGGTCAGGTGGGCGGGTTAGTCACTAGCCTCACGTTTTCCATTTAAATGCCAGTATATTTTTTACCTCCCCACCCCCATCCCATGGGATAGTTGTTTGGAGTGACTTTTAGCAAACAATTTGACCAATATGTGCTTTAGTATTCTAATTTTGAAATAAAATATGATTTTATTCATTGATTTTCTTGGTGGTAATACCACATGAATGGCAATTTACTAACTATTTATTGACTGGCCTATAAAAGTGAGTACCAAAGTATTACCAAAGTATTTTTTTGTTGTTAATCTGTTGTAATGTACCTTCTTTATTCTTGAATTTGTGAGGACTACAGAGATGTATTTGAACAACAATATTTTATTTTATAGGACCGTTTACCTCTTGCTGTGGTAGGTAGTAATACTATCATTGAAGTTAATGGCAAAAGGGTCAGAGGAAGACAGTATCCTTGGGGTGTGGCTGAAGGTAAGGTTTTCTTCAGTGAATGACTTAAGTCATTTTCTTCATAAGTACAGTCCTGTTTCTCAGACCTCGTGTCAGCAAATATGTATTAAAGTCTAGAGTTGTAATACTTTCAAAGTCACTTGTCACTGCCTACTTATCTCTACTTATCATTAAGTCAATTTCTATTGTCTTGTTTGAAAACATACTTGTAATTCAAGCATTCTTTACCCAGGGACAAAAGATTGCTTCCAAGGATGTAGTAAATCTTCTGAAATGGAGCAGTTTGGAGAGAAAGCTTATCACTTTTATTTGCGTCTCAGGTCAAGGGCCCTCAAGAATAATTGAAAACATTTATAAGCCCAGTAAAAACATTTACAGTCTCCTTTTCTTAAGGCAGTAATCACTTTTTTTGATATCACATCTTTAGAGTAAAAATGTATTAAGAGATCCTCTTTCCTAGTTTTGTAAGGAGTTTTAAATACCAATAAAATCTTGGTTATAACATCAAACCTCATCAGTCCTCTTAGCAATGGAAGTGTTTCATCAAATTTGTATTTGTTATATTGGTTTAATCTAATACTTAATCTTCTGTATTGTAATCTGATACTTGGTTTTCTGTAACTTGGAGTCATGATTGTTTTATCTGTTTCTCAGTATTGTTTTGAACAGTTATATAATTTTTAGGATGCTGTTTCAAATTACTGTTCTTATCAGTGATTCTTCCATCAGTGGCCCCATTCTTTGTTCCAGCTTTCTGCCATACTCAGGCAACTAGAGTTGCTGAACTGAGGCTTTAGGGCTTATATGCCCCTTAGAAATATGCACTGGAAGAATTACTTTGCATCTCTAGTTTGGTTTCTACCCAGCCCCTAAGTAGTGTTCCTATTAATGACACTTCTTTTTTTTGGCACTGGGGATTGAACCCAGGGGCTTCTGAGCTACACCCCCAGCCCTATTGTTTATTTTTATTTTGAAACGAGGTCTCGCTAGGTTGATGTAAGTCTCACTACTTCTGAGGCTGTCCTCGAACCTGTGATCCTCCTGTCTCAGCCTCCCGAGAACTGAGATTACAATCATGTGCCACCACGACTAGCTGACACATTTTTTAAAATAAAAATTTTAAAGTTCTTGGCTTGCCTTTTCATTTTGGTTAACTCTTAAGAAGGTCTTTATTAAGTGATTCTGCCCTCACTCACACAAACTAATTTTTTAAAGTCTATTTTATTATTGAATATATTCTCTGTTAATAATGAGAAAATACATGCTTTTCCCTTTCACACTTTCAAAAATTATTTCGAAAGAGCTCATTTATGAGGTCTTCATATCCATTACTAAGGATTCAACTATAATAAAATAATATTATAGTACATTATCTGTCATTCCCTAAAGTTGAGTACTGTGTTAGTGTTAAAACCTCAGTGACAAATTTATCTAAGATATTCTGCATATTCTCTTACCATTTTTACCCCCAAGTTCCTATGAAATTTCCTTTGAGAAGTCTGGGTTTAATGGAAATAATATATGTGGTCTGGTTTTTCTTTACAGTTGAAAATGGTGAACATTGTGACTTTACAATTCTAAGAAATATGTTGATAAGGTAAGTGCAAACAGTGATGGAAATAGTATAATGTTTTGTTTTTTGCCCCAAATAAAGTTGGACAAATTTACTTTTTGCTTTTGTAAATGTAGCTAATTTAAATTGGTATTTTCATTCTAGGAGTGAAATAAGTACTTTTTTGAAAGAACTTGGATTCTTTCCCCAAGGTTTTGAAATCATTAGCAAAAATACAAAAATAAATTGTGTGACTAGGGATACAAAGGAAAAACAGTCTCTTTATTGTGTTTTGTGCTGAGGTTTAATTCTGAAATAGATATAAAAAGTGGACTAGGAAAGATTCTTGTTCAATGTGAAAAGCTTGGAAAAACTGAAGAAGGAAAGGCTTTTTGAGTGAAAAGCTGGATTTTTTTATATTAAAAGATACACATTTATATCAAAATGCTCCACAGCATAGTGGAGCATTTTTATGTACTGGAACATTGTGAACAAAACCAGTCTTCCAGCCGTGTGTGGTGGCGCATGCCCGTAATCCCAGTACTTGGGAGGCTGAGAAAGGAAGATCATAGATTCGAGGACAGCCTCAGCAAGTAGTGAGACTCTCAGCAACCCAGCAAGACCCTGTTTGCAAATAAAAAATAAAATTGGGTTAGGGGTGTAACTCAGAGGTACAGTACCCCTGGGTTCAATCCCCAGTACCAAAAAAAAAAATAACCAGTCTTCCTGTCTGGTGGGGAAACATCCCTAAATTGTGCATTCTGACCTGTCGAAAGAGAATAAAAACCTATGAGAGTAGAGCATTGAGGCCATCTTGATTGGAGGCCCAGGGCCTTGAATTTGAAAAGCAGTAGCCAAGAGGAAATCATTTTGATTTTGAAAAGCAGTAGCCAAGAGGAAATCATAAAGAAAAAGCTGAATAAGAAAAAGTTTAACAGGACTTGAGACATTAGTAAAGAACAAAAAGGGAAACAAAATGAACCTCAGTGTTTTCATCTTGAGACACATTCCTTCTTCCTAACATTCCCCCTTCCCACATCTCATCTCTTTCATCTTCCTTCTCCAGGCCCTCAAAACATACTCTCTTCAACCACCAGTGTGGGATGTCCATCTTAAGTCCTTGTCTGTTCATTTTCATATACTATTGCCTGCTTTCCCAGTGCACAGGAATCTCTTTAGCTATGTAGAGGTAGTAATATACGCAAGGGTGATAATGGAAAATCATGGAATAACAAGCCAGAGGGAAATTTTAAGAAAGCCAAGCTGCTATCTCAAAAAACAGAGATGAGAGTGAATTTTGAAATAAAAGAAATTGGCATGTAATTATTACTTTTTCAAAAGCACACATGACCAGATGTTTCTGGTAGGAAGTAGGTGATAGAGGTGATTAAACAGTTGGGGTTGCCAGGCCTCACATAGTGAGAGAACAAGTGTGTGTGAGAGGATATCCTCAGAGTTTTGAGAGCACAACAGATCAGGTTCTGTTATGAACTGTGATCTTTCTCTTCCATTTTTAAAGGTATGACTTCAAAAGAGCCAATAATGCCATCTCCCATGACACTGTATGTGTAGGAACCTTTAATAAATATTTCCATTGCATTTCTTTTGAATATTAAGTTTTCTATGGTGCTTGATACCATAGAAGTGGTATTCTGTAAATTTTTCTTATGTATTTTAAAAATATATAATTTTTAATTACCTATTTATCTAAAATGCTGTAGAAGGGAAAGCCAGTTACTCAACCGGAAGCTATTTTGTTTTGTTTTGCCATGCTGGAAATCAAACCCAGGGCCTCCAGCATGCTAAGGAAGCACTGTACCACTGAACTATACCCCAGCACAGAAGCTACTTTGAATGTTTGCAGCCTGACAGCTGCTGAGTGCGACTCCCTAGTATAGAAGTATTATAGAGCAAATCGACCATGCCTGAAGGAAGATTTAATCAACAAAGCAGCAAGACATTTTTGCATGTATGAAAATATAAAAAATTATGAGGTTATATGCTATCAGAAAGATGTACATTTAATGTAGCTCATGTATTTAAGACAAATACACCTAGTAGATATTTAACAAATACTTGAGGGAAGGAAATAGTAATACCAATATTGCAGATGTTTATAAATCCCAAGTAATTGAAATCTTGCAGACTAAAGTTAGGAATAGTGGTTGCTTCTAAGAAAGAGGCAAGTTCAAAGTCTTATTTTGCTAATTAAGAGAACTGGCTACTAGAGTCAAACCAAGGAAAGCAATAGGAAGAGGAAAGTGATACAAATATTTTGAGGGTGTGAGGGTGGGTGGTACAGAAATCACATAGAGAAGGAAAATAAAAGGAGAAAAGAGAGAGCTATGATATCAGCAATTGGAAATGGAAAAGAAATTCCTAAGCTAGGGAAAACTGTATTGCTAATTATCAAATTATTTTAAGATTAGAGGAGTAGGTTAAGTCTTAAAAGGATAAAGTAAAGCGTAATTAAATAGAATTAAAGAATGTTTTATATCCTGTAAAAGGCAGAATTAGACAATCATATAGAGGATTATTATAGTAAAAAGAAAAATTTTTCATTATCTAAAATGTTAAATAGCTTATTAATAAGTTCACCTTATTTTCATCTTATACATCCTGTATTTCATCTACTAAGTAGTCTTCCTCAGGTGCCTCGAAGATTTTTCAGTGATTTACTGATGGCATGTGATATATAATAATTAAAATCATAAAAATATTGTTTTATATTGACACAAATATTTTTTATTATTCTCCACTTAGAGAAACTGGTAACTAATTTATTCCAGAAATCATCAGAATTTATCATTTCTTAGCTTTAATCTTTAGTTAACAATTTTGTTTTTGTTTTTTTGCGGTACTGGGGATTGAACCCAGGGGCATTCTACCTCCGAGCTACACCCCCAGCCCTATTTTTTAGTCTTTATTTGGAAACCAGGTCTCACGAAGTTGTGGAGGGCCTCACTAAGTAGCTGAGGCTAGCCGCGAACCCGGATCCTCCAGTCTCAGCTTCCCAAGTACTGGGATTACAAGCGTGCGCCACCACACCCGGCTAGTTATCAATTTTTTAAAAAGTTCCTGTTACTGCTATCTATAGTTAGGATACAAAAGAAATAGCATGTGTCTGGTAAAGGAGAGCTCACAATATAGTTGAAGAGTTAATATGGTGTCACCCATGACATATACTGGTACCAAAAAGATGCATGATAACCAAGTGCAAAATTGTCATGGGTTGGAATACCTTGACTTCAAGGTTGGGAAGAGGGCTTCCAAGGTAGTGGAAAGCAGAACTCTTTGAAGTGTCGATGACAATTAGCATGAGGTTCAGTTTCACCTACCAGATATGCTAGAAATTGAGAGCTGCCTGACTTGACTGAAGTAGAGATCTGTAGAACTTTAAATGTGACTGCTATGCCCATAAAAGAGGATGAATGTATCAAGGGACAGAGTCTTAAGGGAGATAAGACTGTGGAAAACCCAGATTTAGGACTAGGGGGAGTAAACTACCAGACTACATGGAAATGTCAGATAGGAGTTGAATCAGAGTAATTAAATGTTATGTTTTGTTGACAAAGGAGGAAGAGAATACTTAAAGAAGCTGGATAATAATAGTAATAGTAATAGTAAGTAATAGTAAATGTTTTCTGGGCGCCGGGCGTGGTGGCGCACGCTTGTAATCCCAGTACTTTGGGAGGCGGAGACCAGAGGATCCGGGTTCGCGGCCAGCCTCAGCTCTCTCGCTGTCTGTCTCTCTCTCTCTCTTTCTCTTTCTCTCTATCTCTCTCCTCTTAGGCCCTCCGCAACTTCGTGAGACCCGGTTTCAAAATAAAGTATAAAAAATAGGGCCGGGGGTGTAGCGCAGAGGTAGAACTCCCCTGCGTTCAATCCCTGGTACCGCAAAAAAAAAAAAAAAAATGTTTTCTGGATGTAAGGAAGGATGAAAAACAGTATACCTTTATGTTTGTCTCCCAGAGGGAGTTGTGGTAAAGTGGTGAAGATTGAAGATGGCAGATGCAGGAAGTTCAAAATGTTATCGGTGATGAGAAAAGGGAGGATTTAATGGTAGAGTGCTGCCATGCCATGTATATCCAAGAGCACTGCATTAGGAAAGGATACCTATAGAGCATCTCATATAAATTGTATGGTTTATCTCCTGTGTATTGATTTTATATATGATAGAAATGCTGTGAGCAAAAATTCACGTAAACAAAATAGCACATTGACTGGTTTGAATAAACAAAATTCAGATTCCCCAGTTTGAGAACAACTTGGTATGTGATCTGAGGTGTTCTGTTATTAACCTAGTGAAAACTAAGGTTATACCTTAGTTTTATTACCTTAGTAGTTTTATTACCTTAATTATTACCTTAGTAGTAATTGCTTAAAGTAAATCAATATTTTAGATTTTATGAACTTCAGTAGTAGCTAATACATTCTCCCTTCCTTATTAAAATTAAATATATATCGCAAAGGTGATTACTCTGTTGTAGACAGTTTATCCTTCAGTAACTGCTTTAAGGGATATATGGCTCTTAAAATCTCATTTGGAACCTAAGTTTCTGTTGGTCAAGTTAGTGTATTTTATCTTGGTGTGCTTTGAATATAAACAGGCACAGATGAATGCTATCATCCTTAAGAATAGTCTGCTCATTTTAAGTCTGAAATTTTCATTTTGGTAAAACTTTGAATTTACATCAAAGCTTTTATAATAGAAGCAAACTCTTGCTCTTTATTTATAACAGAACACATATGCAGGACTTGAAAGATGTTACTAATAATGTACACTATGAGAACTACAGAAGCAGAAAACTGGCAGCTGTGACTTATAATGGAGTTGATAACAACAAGAATAAAGGACAACTTACTAAGTAAGTATATATTTTTTCCTCCAGAAAAGTATTATTTATGAAGTAACTAATCATACTGTTTCATTTTCATCAAATTTCTCCTAGTTACTCATTAGAAAATTTGGATAATTCTTCCCTATAAAACCATGTTGCTAAGCTTTGTTTTGACAGTTTTATATATTGTTGATTAATTGTTGGAAGAATTATTGTTTTCTTTTCTGTTAAGTGAAAGAACCATGTATTCTCATGTGGTCATTTGCCATCATCTTTATAATCCATCCACCACATATTTAATAGAATTTCAGTTGGAAATCAAATAGGTCTTATAGCAGATAATTTTTTGAAGATAGAGAATATTTATTATCAAGATATCCTCAGCACATTTTAGTTTAAGATATATATCCTATATTTTCTTTAAGAAGAATAAACATAGAACTGCTTTTAATAGAAGCGTCTCTACACCATTTTGAAAGACATTTCACCAAGCTTACATGGAAACAAGGGACAGGACCAAACAAAAGGGATATTTAGATGAATATAGGCTTGTCATCTTCTCTATTCCTGTTGTGTATTTTGAAGGAGTAAATTAGCTCGTGTTTGGATTTCTTGTATTGGTTGTCAGAATAGTATGAATTATAATAGTATGATTATGGGAATAGCATGTAGCTTTGCCCTATGAGATCGTATCTCAAACTGTGGTGGTTTCTTGATGGGAGGGGAAGAAAGATGTGTGAGAAAGTTGCTAGGGTTCTTGGTAACCACGTCTATTCCCTACTCTTCATTTATTTAGAATAGTCAAGGACCAAAACTGTAATGAAAACCATTTTAAATAATGTACATTTGTATTAGCTATCATACATAAATATTAGCTATCATTAGAAGATAATCCTAAAGGATCATCTGTATAAATAATGAGAAAAATAAGTTCTTAAAGTAGCAATATTGTTTAGTGTCAGTTCCTTATGATTGAATAGAAAAACATCATTTGTTGTATTTAAAAATACAACATTCTAGCCAGGCGTGGTGGTGCACGCTTGTAATCCCAGTACTTGCGAGGCGGAGACTGGAGGATCCGGGTTCGCGGCCAGCCTCAGCTAGTTAATGAGGCCCTCTGCAACTTCGTGAGACCCAGTTTCAAAATAAAGTATAAAAAATAGGGCTGGGGGTGTAGCTCAGAGGTAGAACGCCCCTGGGTTCAATCCCTGGTACCGCAAAAAAAAAAAAAAAAAAAAATACAACATTCTGTTTGAGGTAAGGTGCAGTGCATGACTTTTTAATCTCTTTCTTCTTAGCAAAATTTTTATTTAACAACCATAGCACAAAAATATATAAGGATTCACAATAGTGAATATTATTCATAAAATCCTAATCCACTTTTAATACATTTTCATTAACTTGTGAATTTTTTAACTATTTAGAAGAAAAACATACACAGAGCTACTGATAAATTTTTTTTTTTTTTGCAGTACCGGGGATTGAACCCGGGGGCGTTCTACCTCTGCGCTACACCCCTGGCCCTATTTTTTTTTTATACTTTATTTTGAAACTGGGTCTCACGAAGTTGCGGAGGGCCTCCGGTCTGCGCCTCCCAAAGTACTGGAATTACAAGCATGCGCCACCACGCCTGGCAACTGATAATTTTATAATATGTTAGAGGCAAATGTACTGCCAATACATATTTTTTATTCAATGTATGCACTTAATGTTCATTTTTAAAATTAACATAATTGTTCGTATTCTAGACTTAAGTTATTTGTTCCCACATTTCAAATTTATGACTTTTAAAGTAGTGCAGTTGGGATGTTCCTGCTGTTGGGTACAGGTAAGGTAATTCAGAGAAAAGTACTAAACCTTAAAGAGTCTCGTTAAAAAGCCTTCACCATACACATATTCTACTTTGTGGGGTTAACTTGAGTTAAACTATAACTAGATAAAAAATAAAAATAAAAAGTAGAAATAAAAGTAAAAAGAATTCTATTAGAAATGTATTTTGAGATGAATCATGGTTTGCATAGGCAAACCAAACTTTGCCTATAGAAATTAAAAACAAATAAACAAACAAAAAAAGCCGGATGTGATGGTGCATGCTTTTAATCCCAGTACTTGGGAGGCTGAGATAGGAGGATCGCAGTTTTGCAGTCAGCCTCAGCAATTTAGTGAGGCCCTCTGCAAATTATTGAGACCCTGTTTCAAAATAAAAGTTAAATATGGCTGGGGCTGTAGCCCAGAGGTGGAATGCCCCTGGGTTCAATCCCCAGTACCCCCCTCAAAAAAAAAGAGAGAGAACTTCACATTGCTTAGAAGAACATTGCCAGGAGCTAACAAACTATTTTATGTTAATATTAAGGACGACCTGGGGATTGACTGTAAATGGAATAGATATTTGATATGATTTAATTAGATTTTTAGCTGGGTGCAGTGTCACATGCCTGTATCCTTAGTTCTTGGGAGGCTGAGACAGGAGGATAGCAAGTTTGAGGCCAGCCTGGGCAAGTTAGAAAGACCCTGTCTCAAAATTTTTGAAAAGAGGACTGATAATGTTGCTCAGTGGAAGTGACCCTGGGTTCATTCCTCAGCACCAATGAATGAATGAATGAAATTATATTTTTACTATTTCACTAACACATACTAAATCTGAAAGAAGTTTTATCTTATGTTGTCTTAAAAGTATTAGCAATTTCAAAAATCATTCTAGATACATTTTTTTTTTTTTGTACTAGGGATTGAACCCCCAGGGGCATTCTACCTCTTAACTACATCTGCAGCCCCATTTCAAAACAGGGTCTCACTAAGTTGCTGAGGCTGGCCTTGAGCCTGTGATCCTCCAGTCTCAGCCTCCAAAGTACTGGGATTACAAGTGTGCGCCAACACACCTGGCTTCTAGTTAATTTTTAAAAAAATAGTATCAGTAATTTATGGTGCTGTTCTTTATAGCTCTATGCACACCCACAAATAACTAAAAAGAAAGCTAATATATAAATATATGAAGTAAGCAGTGTGAGTTTAGGCTTCTTGAAGATGTTCTCTTTGTATTTCCCTGGTGTGACTTCCTCCATAGCAGTGTGTCCTTTGATAATGGTAGCAGGGAGAAGTTTAGGCTATGGAATGAAAGAAGTAGAGTCATAAAAACAATTGCCAATCACCAGTACTCCAATCACCTCACTCCACTGTGTATCTGAACTTAGGATATCCTAACATGGTCCCAGATACCATGTTTCTAACATCTAAAAATCACACTTTGCCCTTAATAGAAACATTTTTATATACTTTTATTGGTGCATTATAGTTTCACATCATAATGTAGTTCAGAGTGATAGGGACATAAGTGCACACAGCACTTGTTTGAGGTTTCCCCCACTACCTCCCCACTCCCTATCCTTCCCTACACATGATATTGAGAGTGGCATTAGTAATTTCGCATATGAACACAAAGTCAATGGAAGTGTCTCCTGCATCAATTCCCCCTCCTCCCCTAGACCCCCTGCATTGCTCCACTGTAGTTTCTCCTCCATTATCTAAAGTCCCTCTTGTATCCCAATTACTCCCTAGCTTCTGCATATGAGAAAAAACATATGACCCTTCACTTTCTGTGACTAGTTAATCTCACTTAACAAAATGTTCTCCAGGTCCATTCATTTTCCTGCATGTCATGATTTTATTCTTTTTTTTATTATTGAGTAGAGTTCCATCGTGTGTATATCCCATAATAGAAACATTTTTAATACTGAGAGACAGATGTTTTATGGGATTATCACTGAAGGAGATGTACCTCAGTGGATGAGGAGTAGGTTCTCTATAAAAATGAGAGAAGGGCTTTCAGTAACTTGGAAATTTTCAGGCAGATCATGGTAGGAAGAATTTGAATGGAAGTTGAGGATCTGGAAATTGATCTGTTGATTACTGATGGATCTGTTTTTCCATTATCCTCAGAACTTTTTTTTTTTTTTTTTGCGGTACTGGGGATTGAACCCAGGGACATTTTACCTCCAAGCTACACCTCCAGCCCTATTTTTTATTATTTTGAAACAGAGTCTCACTAAGTTGTGGAGGGCCTCGCTAAATAGCTGAGGCTGACCGCAAACCTATGATCCTCCTGTCTCAGCCTCCCAAGTACTGGAATTACAAGCGTGTACCACCACGCCTGGCTATCCTTAATACTTCTTCATACACATACATATATATGTGCACGCACAATCACACACACACACATATACCTATTCAAAATTTATATGGCAATGTATACTTGGTAAAGTGCTAATCACATTTTGGTTTAGAATGTAGGCTAACCTTTTTTTAAAGATAGATATCAGGTAGTGAAGTAGATCAGTTTATATTATATTTAGTGGTGGAGGCAGTTTTAGGCAAACAGTAGACTGTGCTGAGCCATGGAGTAAAAATACTTGGTTTGTAAATGTACAAGATGTCTGAAAATGTACTTTTCTGTTAATAGTCCTAGAACAAATATGTTTTGGAAAGACATAAACCAAGAACGAAAATGTGTGCTTAAAATCTGAAAGATAGCGGAGCTTGTCTAGTCAAATACTAATTTGTCTCAAGGTCAGAGTCTAGAAAACAGGGGTACTGTTCTTAGCAACTGCCAGGTATTACCTTTTTCTGGTAAAGAAAATACCAAATCATCTCTTTTTAGTACTTCTTAAATGTATATCTTAAACATTCCTATATGGAAGATAACGTGGTGGTTGGAAGCCATGGAAAGGGTGGACTCCCCTGTCAAACAAGATTCAACAAGGGGTTTTAAAAGAAGGGGAGAACTGGGTGTGGTGGCGCATGCCTATAATCATAGTACTTGGGAGACTGAGGCAGAAGGATTGCAAGTTTGAGGCCAGCCCCAACAACTTAGCGAGGCTCTCAGCAACTTAGTGAGACACTGTTTCAAAATTTAAAAATAAAAATAGGGATGAGGGTATAGTTTAGAGGTAGAATGCCCTGGGGTTCAGTTCCTAGCACCACCAAAAAAGGGGGGGAGGGGAGGAAAAAGGAGAAGAGTTGGCCATATCCAGATTGCAGAACTCTTTTTTTTTTTTTTTTTTTTTTGCGGTACCCGGGATGGAACCCAGGGGCGTTCTACCTCCGAGCTACACCCCCGGCCCTATTTTTTTTTTTATACTTTACTTTGAAACCGGGTCTCACGAAGTTGCGGAGGGCCTCACTAAGTAGCTGAGGCTGGCCGTGAACCTGAATCCTCTGGTCTCTGCCTCCCAAGTACTGGGATTACAAGCGTGCACCACCACACCCGGCTGCAGAACTCTTAAAGAAAGAAGATAACTCCCAATAAGGGGATGGCTATCCTTTTGCTAATCTGCTGCTTAAAGTTTTATCTACTCCTTTCTTACTTTATGTTTCTTGTGCCTTTTACTTAAAATCACATTTGATTGGTGGCTCTTTTTTCTGAACTGTTGTCTATCATTGGCACCAATTAAAATAATCGATACCATGCTCTGAGTTTGGGGAACACCCTATTAAATACCTCTTTTCCGAATGTTAATTTATTTTTCTGTTTTCTATAGCCTTCTCCATATGTAGTCTTAGGAAAACTTTATAGGTAATTTAATTGCTTGAAATGACTAAAAATATAGGTTCCAAAGGCTGATCCTCAAAACTCTCTTGGTACATGAAAAATTTTTCATTGATGTAAAGAGAGAGAATTTTTAAAAAATCTTTGGGTGTGGCAACACATGCCTATAGTCCCAGCAAATTGAAGAAGGAAGATTTCTTGAGTCCAGGGGTTTGAAAACGTAGGGAGACCCCTGTCTCTTCAAACAGACAAAACAAATTATTTTTCTGAGAATTATGAATGTTTTCCCCCCAAATTAAATTTTTTGTTATGACCTTTACTTTTGGTTCAAATGTACTTTCATAAAAATATAGTGCTAATAGTTAGTTGGAGTTTCATTTTATGTTTAGTTTTTTTCATTATCATTTTTTATTGGGTACATTATAATGTTACATCATATTGGGGTACAGAGTGTTAGAAAAATACATGCACACAACTCTTGTTGCCCTCTCCACCAGGCCCCCCCTTCCTTATCCTTATCCCATATGTTCATAGCATTATTTCTACTATTGCATTGTTTATGACTTCGTCCCCCCCCCCTTCCCTGATCACCCTCAGTCATCCCCCTGGAGTCTTTGCTCATCTATCTGTTTTTTAATTAGTTGAATCTTACTGAATACCAGGCCCCAAGCAGACCAAGAGGAGGCAGCCTCCCATGGGAAGCAGCTTCCCTCGTGAGACTCAGTGTCAACGCACAGCCACCTCCATTTTTTTATGTGCTTTTATTGGTACATTATAGTCTCACATCACAATGGACATCAATTTGACAGTAACATACATGCACACAGCTTTTGGTATCCCCCCCATGTCTCCCTCCCCCCCAGTACACAGTACTGAAATTGACAATGCTATATTCTCATATGTACACATGGTCAATGGTAGTAATTCCATTGATGAACTTCATTCTTCCCCTTCCCCTTCCCTTAGACCACTTCCCTGGCTCCACTGAGGCTTCTCCACCATTGTACAGAGTCCCTTTTGTGTCCCCACTACTCCCTAGCTTGTGCATATTAGAAAACACATGACCCTTCTCCTTCTGTGATTGGCTGATCTCACTTAACATGATGTTCTCCAGGTCCTTCCATTTTCTTGTGAATGATACTATTTTGTTCTTTATTGCTGAGTACAGAATTCCATTGTGTGTATTTCCCATAATTTTGTAATCCATTCGTCTGTTGATGGACACCTAGGTTGGTTCCATAATTTGGCTATTGTGAATTTTGCTACTATGAACATGGCTATGCATATATTACTGTAGTTTCTGGTTTCAATCCCTTTGGAATGATACCCAGTAGTGGTATAGCCGGATCATATGGTGGATCCATTCCCAGTTTTCTGAGGAATCTCCACACTGATCTCCATAGTGGTTGAACTAGTTTTCACTCCCACCAACAGTGCAGAAGAGTTCCTACTTCCCCACATCCTCGCCCACATTTATTGTTGTTTGACTTCTTAATGATTGCCATTCTGATTGGGGTTAGATGAAATCTGAGTAGTTTTGATTTGCATCTCCCTGATTGCTAATGATGTTGAACATTTTTTTCATGTATCTGTTGACCATTTGTAATCTCTTCTTTCATGAAGTATCCATTCAATTCATTTGCCCACTTCTTGATAGGGTTTTTTTTTTTAGTGTAAAGTCTTTTAAGTTCTCTGTGTATCCTAGATATTAGTCCTCTGTCAGAGGGATAGCTGGCAAATATCTTCTCCCATTCCGTAGGCTTTCTCTTTGGACTCTTGATGGTTTCCCTTGATGTGCAGAAACTTTTTAGTTTAATGCTATCCCACCTATTAATTGTTGTTTTAATTTCCTGGGCTTTGGAGGTCTTGTTGAGGAAGTTTCTACCTGTGCCTGTATGTTGGAGTGTTGAACCTATGCCCTCCTCTAGTAATTTCACAGTCTCTGGTCTAACTTCCAGGTCTTTGATCCATCTTGACTTGACTCTTGTGCAGGGTGAGAGGTAAGGATTTAGTTCCATTCTTCTACACGTAGATAACCAGGTTTCCCAACACCATTTGTTGAAAAGGCTGTCTTTTCTCCAACGTGCGTGTCTGGCACCTTTGTTGAAAATCAATTGGCTATACGTTTGTGGATTTGTTTCTGTATCTTCTATTCTGTTCCATTGGTCTGTGTGTCTGTTTTTGTGCCAATACCCTGCTGATTTTATTACTATAGCTCTGTAGTATAATTTGAAGTCAGGGATTGTGATGCCTCCTGCATGATTCTTATTACTGATGATTACTTTGGCTATTCTGGGTCTTTTGTTTCTCCATATGAAATTAATGACTGATTTTTCTAGATCTGTGAAAAATGATATTGGTATTTTGATAGGGATTGCATTGACTCTCTAGATCACTTTTGACAGAATGGCCATTTTGATACTCTGCCTATCCAAGAGCAAGGGAGATCTTTCCATCTTCTAAGACCTTCTTCAGTTTCTTTCTTCAGTGTTTTATAATTTTCATTGTAGAGGTCTTTTACCTCTTTGGTTAGTTCCTAGTTATTTGATTGGTTTTCATACCAATCCCTCCTGGCATTCCTGACTTGGGTTGAGAAGTCTGGAGTGATTTTTATTGTTTTGCCCCTGTATGTTACCCATTCTTTTGTTCTTACTGCTTTTAAGATTCTTTCTTTGGCTTCTATGTTAGTCATTTTATTTATTACCTGGCGTGGGGAGGTCCTTCTTTGGTCCTGTCTTAATGGTGTTCTATATGTTTCTTGTATGTGAATGCCTAAGTCTTTTTATATGTTTGGAAAATTCTCTGAAATTATTTCTCTGAGGAGGTTTCTGATACCTTTGGTCCATGCTTCTAAACCTTCAATGCCTTTTATCCTTAGATTAGGACGTCTTGTCTTGTATTTCTTGGATGGTTAGGGTGTGTTGTTGTAATATCTTCTGTATATCGTTGACTGTGTTTCCAGTTTTGAATGAACTGTCTTCCAGGACTGATACCCTGTTTTCCATGTGGTCGAGCCTGCTAGAGTTGGTTTGTATTGTGGTCTTCAATTCATTTATTGACCCCTTCATTTCATTCAAAGTTTCTTTCTGGTTCATCCTTTCTCCTTCATTTCCAGTATGCTTTCTTTGTGGCCTTTCATCATTCTGAAGATCAGAATTCGGAATTCTCCATCTTGCATTTCGTGCAGATCAGTATCAATCTCCCGTTGATGCATTGTGAGAGTTTGTTTCCTCGCTGTTCCTTATTTTCGTATTTTCAGTGTTCTCATTTCTGTGTTTCTGTTGTCTTGGCATCGTCTTCCTTTCTGTGTGTATGGCCTGTGTGTATTTCTTATCCTTATTTAATGAGGTCTATGCTGTGGGGTATATATTAGTCTCTACCCAATCCTACTCATATAACAAATCTCTTGAGTTTGTCCCTCAGAACCTCTTTCGTTAGATATAGTTCTTAGTGCGGGCAACACGGAGTTTTTGGTTTGATGACAGCTGCTGTGCTCTTTAGACTCTAACTCCACTGTGCTAGAGACTGTGGAATTCTGTTCAGAGTTTGCAGCCTGCTGGTTGGGATTTAATGCCCCACAGCCACCGCTGCTGCTCTGCTGATTGCGAGCTCTTGATACTACAGGACCCTGAGCTCTCTTCTCTATGGCCAGTGGGCTTAGTCTCAGCAAAGCCGGCGATTGCTTTGTTCTGAGCTTGTGGCTCAGCTTGCTTTGCTATGGTGGCCCCCTGGATCCCGCCCCTGATCCGCTTGTTAAGATTATGTGAGGTACTGTCAGTTACTGACATTCATGTATAAACTCTGCTGGCGTCGAGAGTGTCCAGTTGCCAGGCCTCTGGTCTCTTGGCCTCCAGGTGTAGCCTGAGCAGGCCTTTACTCTCTGCCCACTGATCAGGGTACCAGGACAGCCACTGAGGAGAACTCACAATTCGCTGCTGGCATAATCTGCTGCTGGTGCCGGGACCACAATGCACTAGGAAAGGAACTCATGGTAGGCTGCCAGGGGACGTCTGGGCTCTGAGATGCGGCAGCATGACACGATGGTGCCAGAGTGAGCCCGGGCTCAGAGATGTGACAATGCCAGGTTGCGCCCGAGCTCCAAGACACGGCGGCGCAACATGCTGGTACAGGAGTGAGCCAGGGCTCAGAGATGCAACAGTGCTGGGTTGTACCCTGGCTCAGAGCGCGTGCTGCCTGGGCTCCAGGGCGCAAAGGTGCTGGAGTGCTAGGGCAGCGTTTGATCTGTTTCTGTGATCTGTGGTTGGGATGGCCACACAACTCACGGAGTTCTGCTCTGGTTTCTCGTCCGATTTGCTGATGGGGGGGCTATTAACTGCAGCTGTAGGGTCCCGGGGAAGATGGCTTCTTTCCAATCCTCCCGACACGTGGTTGTGGTTTTCTGTAGGATTCCGACACTGGTAGTCTCTCTGTCTGTGAAGTCAGACTCTGGTTGCTGGATATTGGTTGTTGGTTCTTCTTTGGATATGAAATATTGTTCTGTTTGGCACCTCTGAGGTGATTTTGGGTCATACTCGCTTAGGGGTCCCTAATCCATCGCCATCTTGGTTGCTCCTCCTCTATGTTTAGTTTTAATACTCTCATTAGGCAAAGTAAAATATTGACAACTGTTGTTTCCCATTATTTTGGAAATGTTTGTTGGTCTTTGAAATCTGTTTAAATGAAATTTCTTTGGAAAGTTTTGTATGAAAACTGCAACATGTCCAAATACATAATGGCTTACTAACCATTAGTATAAAAATTTTGACTGTACTTGCTTAATGTCTTCTTCAGAAAAGACCACACACATGTTATTTATGTATTTATATATTTATTTTTGGGGTACTAGGTCTTGAACCTAGGGGCGTTCTACCTCTGATCTCCACCCCTGCCCCTATTTTATTTTTATTTTGAAGCAGGGTCTAAGTTGCTGAAGCTGGTCTAAAATCAGTGATCCTCCTGTCTCAGCCTCCTAAGTACTGGGATTACAGGAGTGTGCCACCACATCTTGCTACACTCATAATTTAAATTGTAGGTTGGGTAACACAGCACAGTAGAACCTTACTAAGTCAACCTCATGTGGCCCTTGCTGTGATTCTGTTACTGGTCACCCAAAGGGTTGGATTATCTGGTGGTTTACAAGAATTCTGTGTTAAAGAGAACCCTTGAAGGAACTTACATTGTATTTTTGGGGACTTAATTTGATATTCAGGTTATGTGATAGCATTTTTCTTTTCCTTTTACCAGACTTATTTTTTTGTCAGGATTGCTGTTAATTTCTCTGACAAGTTTAAGTTTATAAGCTTCTAGCATACCTGTGGGGTAGGGGAGCTTCCCATAAAAAAGCAGACAGGCAATAATATAACTTAAGTGCTTTTTTTCAAACATGTAATAAAGTTTTCCTTGGGGGGGGAATAACATCAAATGTGATGATAAAAGCTGATCCTTTCCCCTGCATTTTCTACATTGTAAGCACAATTTTGTTACTACAGTTTTGTAAATATCACTTCAGTAAAGATGACTGGAAGTGGAGTGCTAATTAATTGAAAAATTAAGAGATTTGAAAGGGCATATTTCCTAGTGAGAGACCTCAAAAATCCATTTTAGATATACATGAACATTTTCTCATAATTATTGAATATCAGTTCATTTTTTTAGGAATCAAGTATTTGACAAGGCTGAAAAGGTATCTCAAATGTCAAATATTGCAAATTTCTTTTGAAAGTATACATCTTTAATAGGTGTAGAATTTTGAACAGGCTGTTGGAAGATAATTGCACAGCATATTTAATTTCATTATGATTTGGGAATAGTGATTACTAACAGGATTTGGGGAATAAATTAACTAGGTTTAACAAATTTTACCATAAACTTTTGATTTAGGGCATATAACCTTAATTAATTGTGAAAGCTGTGCATTTGCCTTTATTTGCTGCTTTTAGTGGTGTGTTAAGTCTCCTTATTTTTGTTCTTATAGGTATGATGCAGTTGGAAAGTTGTTTTTTCAAAGACATAAGCAGTGTTATTATGCAGAGATTTTTTTATATTTAAATTTGGAATTTAAAAGCAGATTTTGAAACATCACTGAATGTTTTTCTGTGGTTTCCTGTGTTTCTCCAAGAGTTATTTAAATAATAATTTAGGTGATGAGGTTTACTTTTGATAAACATGTAGGCTTTTCATGTACAAATTGCTATCATCCCCCTCATCATCATGATCCTCATTATCCTCATTAACATCTCTTTGAACATGTTTAAAACTTAAGACACTGAAATATTTGAGTGAAGTGGAATGAATTTTCAAGAGCATTAAAGGTATAAGAAACTTTGAAATATTCTTCATACCTAAATAGTGTTCTAGGTATTCACTGGTAGTTATTTTTAGCATATCAATTCAGTTACCAAAATCAGTTTGAATTTTTGTAATTAAATATAGTCGTGATGTCAGTAGTTGTCTTGGAGGAGATTTTAATATTTGAAATTTTAATAAAACTAAAAATATTCTACCTATATTAACTTTATTAACTCAGTTACTTTTTCACACTTTAAATTTTCTTTAAAGACAGTAGAAAATTGAGTGATTTTTTTTTCTACTTTTCCATTCTGTGAGTGTATTTGAGGAATGTTTCCTTCTACAGTTCATTGTATGTGTCATCTTCAGAGCTGATGTGCACAAGGTTTAGAGAAACATTAACAGTTCTGCCTTAGTTATTTTAGATATTTTTTCAAAGTAATTATTCACTGGAGATTCAATTTTAGATAAGAAACCTCATGAGAGGAGTTCTAGGTTATAAATACAAAGTTTCTAAAGAATTTACAACTCATTTGTACACAAAAGAATCTGTGTGTGTCACTTGAAATGATGTAAATAAAATATTTCGAAAGTTGTTTTGGTGCATCTAAACCATAATGGCATCCGTTGTCTCTCATTGTTTTCATCACCCGTTGTAGTTTTTCATTACAATTTTCATTACAGACATTTAATGATTATTCTTAATGTTCATGACAGAAGCCCTCTGGCACAAATGGAAGAAGAAAGAAGGGAACACGTAGCCAAAATGAAGAAGATGGAGATGGAGATGGAGCAGGTGTTTGAGATGAAGGTCAAAGAAAAGGTTCAGAAATTGAAGGACTCTGAAGCTGAGGTAATCAGTCTAATATTCCATCTCTTACAGGCATAGTATTCCTTTTTAAATAATAATGTAACCTCTTTCTACATGCATTTTTTTTTCAAAATTGATTCCATACCTTCATGTAACAAAATGGAAAAGTAAAAGCAAGAACTATGTTTGTTATAAAATAATATATACTTCAGTATGTAAGGGCATAGGCATAGTATACTGGGTAGAAAAACCCAATATAGTAGTCAGAATACTTACAATGATTAGAGTTGTAGTAAGCAGTGAAAAACTTTGAGTTATGAAAAATAAAATTATAATCCATTCAATGTAAGTAGTATAAGAAAACTACTAAAGATCAGAGTTTTGGGTGGATGTAAGAATAAAAACTAGTGTTAGGATAATAATAATTGGACAGATTTACTTATATATGAATGAGAAAGAGAAATAACCTTACTTGAACTAAGGACATGCCTGGATAAATTACAGACAGTGGAAGGGGAGAAAATGAGGAAATGTGTTATTTTTGTGAACAAGTTGGACCTTATAATAAAGTATCAAAGTAATTTCCAGCAGGGTAGTGGCAAGGTAGTAACAAAACATCCCACTACATATATCTGCTATCTTGAAATCCCTCTAAATATTGAGGCTTATCTTTGGTTACTACTAATTAAAAAACCTTGGAGATACTTTCTTCATTAGGTGGAGAAAAAGATACATTTTAGGTAAGAATCCTTAGAGCAGTTGGTTTGATAGATATCCAAGAATAGTAAAAGGAAATTATGGGTAAGCCCAAAATAAGATAATAATTTCACTATGAAGTTTTCTCAACATAGATTTGTTATCATTATAATTAAAATTATAAAATAATAAAAATTGTTTTTAAATGTATGGGATGACAGGGAAATATTATAAAAACAATTGTTAATGATGAAATTTAGTGAGATTCCCATTTTATACGGCTTCACTAATCATATTTGTATCTAAATACAGTAAAAGGAGATGCAGCTCTCTTCCATTAAATCCTTACAGTTGATCTCATTGCTTTTGTAATTACTGTATAAAATAGTGAAACTTTTTTTGACTAAAGACATAACAAAAGTAGTCTAATCCATTGAGTAGACAGAGTACATGTCATAAGAAAGTATTCAGTAATTTCAAGGAAATGGTTTTATTCCATATAATTTCTCTTAACATTACTGAGCTTTTCTTGTAATTTCTTATTTTAAAAAAAATCTTTACTATTGTCATATGTGTCCTAAATTTAATTTAGCAGGGATATGGGATCATACCTCCTGGTTTAAAACTGCTGAGCACTGTAGGACTCCCTGTCACCTGCTCCTAAATGACAATGCTTTTCTACTTATTGGGCTAGCCAATATATGAAGGCATATATCCTCAAGCAAGGGTCACCCTCTTATGGTTATTGCAATGAATAAAATTATTAAGATGATATTTTGGAAATTAAGTTCACTCTTTTTACTTATCAACCTATTATTTAAATCTATCCATTTGAGTCTCTACCCCCTCATTAATGAATAATACAGAAAATTCATATATCCAAAGGAGGGGCAAACAGTAATAATAATCAATTCGACTGATACATCTTCACAATTAGATTCTATTGAAAATCTAAAAATTGTTTAACTACATTTGATGTAGATGTAGTTTAGGACCTGTTTCTAAGAGTAAATGTTATATAAATAAGTAATTGTGGAATTGTAGCCAAAGAGCCCTTTAACAACTTCATGATTACTCTGAATGGTGAAAACAGTTTTGAGAAACTACTCTTTGAAGGATGGATGGACTCTTACCATTAAAAGGGACCTACCTCTGAAGAGATCTGGGGCGAGTTCCCCCAATACTCTAAACCTGTCTAATTAAGCATGCCCATTCCTCTTGTTTCATGGAACACCGCCCGAGGATGTGCTTATCAGCATCCCTGTGGTAATAAGTTTGGAAAGCATCATGATATAGATGTGTAAGTATATAGGTGAAGAAACCTGTTTAGCCTTGTTTAATAGTTTATCCTCAAATCCATTCTGCTCTTTGGGGGTGCAACCACTTACACCTAGCAGTATAGTGTGTCAGGTACAATATCAAGCGTCTCCCATGTATTATGTTATTTAACCCATATCACAGACCTACATGGTAAGTATTACTGCGCATCCCCCCTTATAGATAAGAGGAAGAATAAATTAACTAGGTCCTTGCTTACGTAATCATAAGCCAGCATTTGAATCCAGTTAACTCTTAAGTTTCTGTTAGTCACAAAACAGGTCCACAATCCTGTTTTCCACAATTTCAAAACCTAAAAAGCTGTGAAAAATACAACATGAACTAAAAGTTATCTTACTTTTGAATATTTCTATATTTTACAGCCAAAAAAAATGTGTTTGATTATAGTTGTTGCCTCAGACAGCTCAGATGGTGTTTTTAAAAAAAATTTAGTCCATACTGCTTCCTAAGCAGTATTGCCGTGTGTGTGTGTGTGTGTGTGTGTGTGTGTGTGTGTGTGTGTGTGTTTTACTGGGGATTGAACCCAAGGGCATTTTACCTCTGAGCTATACCCCCAGTCCTATTTTATTGTTTATTCGGAAACGCTCTCACTAACTTGCGGAGGGTCTCGTGTTGCTGAGGCTGTCCTCGAACCTGCAATCCTGTCTCAGCCTCCCAAGAACTAGGATTACAAGTGTACACCACCACGCCCAGCTAGTACGGCCTTTTTAATACCTGACAAATTCTTAGCCAGGTGGGGTGGTGTGTACCTATTATCCCCATAGGCTCAGGCAGGAAGATCATAGGATGGAGATCAACCTCAGGGACTTAGTGAGGCCCTGTTTCAAAATTTAAAATAATAATAATAATAATAATAATAATAATAATAATAATAACAACAACAACAACAATAATTAATAATAAAACAGGGCTGGAGGTGTAGCTTGGAGATAGAATGCCCCTGGCTTCAATTCTCAGTACCACCAAAATAAAATCCAAAACAAAAAAAACCTGAAAAATTCTGAACTTTGAAACATATCTGACCCCAAGGGTTTCTTGAGAGGAAGGGATTATGACCTGTACTTTTATTTGCATGCACTTAACACAGAAGTTAATTTGTAACAACATAAATGTAAGCTAAAGAATGATAAATAGTTGTGAGCCACTGCCCAGCGTAAAAAAATAGAACCTTATCAACTCATTTGAAGCCTGTGTCCTCTCTCTTGTCATTTCTCTTTGCTTCCCAGAGGTAACGACTCTTCTGAATTGTGTATGTGTGATCTCTTATATTTTTTTAATAACCAGAAGCATTTTCTTATCTTCCTACTTTCTTTTGTTTTCTTAGTAACTTGCCATCATTAGGAAGATTTCACCTCAGATTTGATTCATATTTGCTTAAATGTATCTTAGGTGTTTTCTTTTGTAAGAATTGAATGAAATGTTTGCACTAGGAATATATACTAAGTCACTTTTTGTGGATGTACAAAATATGAAAACAAATTATGCAAAATTATATTGTAATTCCAAATTTAAAATGTTAACTCACTGATATATGTTTAATAGAACAGAATTCCTGAACAACTGAAGATTTTGAATAGTCTTTGGGTATTTGGTGTGGTAGGATTTAGTCTGACTTTTTTATTTGTTGACTATTCACAGATAGATTGACTAGTGCCTTAATGAAATTATTTACCTAATGATCAATTAGACTTAAGCTCTTTGGCTCTGAAGTTAGTTTGCTTGAGTGTTTCCCATCTCTTAACCTGCAGTTCTTTATAGCATTAATTTTCAGTGTAAGAAGGACCATCTGTATTAGAATCGCTGGGAGTTGTTGAAAATCCAGATTTGTAGACTTAACACCTAGAGATTCTAATTCAGTATATCTGGATGAGGTCCAGAATTCTTTGGAGTTTGTTTTGTTTTGTTTTGGTTCTGGAGGTTGAACCCAGAGGCATTCTACCTTTGCGCTACACCCTCATTTTTTTTTCCCCTGAGACAGGGTCTTGCTTAGTTGCTGAGGCTAGTTTTGAACCTGTGATCTCCTGTCTCATCCTCCCAAGTACTGGGATTACAGGCATGTGGCACCATGCCCAGCCAGAATTCCGTATTTTTAACAAGCACCCCAGGTGATTTGTATGAAAACTAATGTTTGAGAACCACTGCTTTGCAAGAATTAGGGGAATTGCGCATTACTAGAATCTTGGGGCTCATAGGTTCTTAACTAACTGCTTTCTTTCCCCCATCTCAGCTTTCTGAATTTGGAATTAAGAGACTTAGGATCAAGTCCTGGTATTGGTATTTTCTGGCTAGTGATCTTGAGCAAGTCACTTAAATTCTCCAACTGTTTCCTCATCTATACAGTGGAAGCAATGGTGTTTTTCCTGTTCAGCCTCCAACATATTTGTGAATAAAGAAAAACGATATAATAAGATAATAATTGTCCATTATAAAGTGCTACGAAACTATAAGTTTGTTGCACCCCCCCCCCAGCTTATTCTCTTGGGTCACTGGTCTTCTGGGTGGCAGGTCCTACAGTAGGAGGGGTCCTCAGCAGTGCTTTCCAGCTGGCACTCTGAATTGAGAGCAGCATGACTCAGTGCCCATACTCCTAACATTAGGATGCCTGGATGGAACATTCTTCTGCCTCTGATTTCTTAAAACAGTTTTTACTTTATATATCATGCTGTGATTTAGCTCCAACGGCGTCATGAGCAAATGAAAAAGAATTTGGAAGCACAGCACAAGGAATTAGAGGAAAAACGTCGTCAATTTGAGGAGGAGAAAGCAAACTGGGAAGCTCAACAACGTATTTTAGAACAACAGAACTCTTCAAGGTAACGAGTATCAGATTTCTAAGAAATGTGTGTGTAATGTTTTAGAGTTTTTTTCCTATTTATTTAAAAAATATTAGAATACCATTTAAAAAGCCATCACTCATTATCATTCATCCTGAAGCACAATTGTTTTCATGAATTTTTTATATGGATCGACATACTCAGTGTACTGTAATAGTATTTTCAATGCAATTTCCCATGACTTAATCTTTATAATTACAGTTCAGCAGCTTCATAGCATTCTCTCCAGTTAGCTCATTGTAACTGATTTCTTTGCCTCCCTTAGTTGTTTACCTTTCCTTAGTTGTTAGACATTATGGTTGTTTTCAATTTTTGGCATATGTAGAGAACAACACTGCCTTAAAGATACATTTAGGGGTGTGGTTTTTTTTTTTTTTTTGCGGTACCGGGGATTGAACCTAGGGGCGTTATACCTCCACGCTACACCCCCGGCCCTATTTTTTATACTTTATTTTGAAACTGGGTCTCACGAGGTTGCGGAGGGCCTCACTAAGTAGAGAGAGAGAGAGAGAGAGACAGGGGGAGGGAGGGAGGGAGGGAGAGAGAGAGAGAGAGAGAGAGCGAGCTGAGGCTGGCCGTGAACCCAGATCCTCCGGTCTCCGCCTCCCAAAGTACTGGGATTACAAGCGTGCTCCACCACGCCCGGCTTAGGGGTGTGTTTTAATTGTTTAGGATTTCCCTTTTAAGATAAATTCCTTAAACCAGGTGTAGTGGCGCACACCTGTAATCCCAGTACTTGCGAGACTGAGACAGGAGGATTGCAGGTTCAAGGCCAGCCTCAGCAAATTAGACTCTTAGCAACTTAGACCTGTTTCAAAATAAAAATTTAAAAAATGGGGCTAGGGGTGCAGCTCAGAGGTAGAATGCCCCTGGGTTCAGTCACCAGTACCAAAAAAAGATAAACTCCTTAAGATAAAATGTTATATATCTAATTTCTAATACAGCTAATCAGTTCCTCCCTCTTAATTTATATAAAACTCAGTACCTCAATAATACTATATGTATTTTTATTTTCTTCTCTTCTCATCAGTCCCATTTAAAATGGAAAAGTTGCATCCCTATAAGGAATTTACCCTTACAATTAATATTTTCCAGTTTAGATAGTTCTGTAATATTACCTTTCTACTTATTTTTTGCCCAAAGAAGACAAAAAATATACTTCAGAATGCAAATGGCAGTAGGAGGAAAAAGGCACCCTTAGTTGATCTTTTTCATTGTGTGCTATTTTATTTCAGAAGAACTGTTGTCAATATTAAAGTGATTAAGGTGGGAGTTTTGTTATATTTTTTAATGCTTTTCCTGGGATTTTGTCAAATATTTGATTGTCTAAGAAAATACCGTTATAGAGTAGCATTGTCTTTATAGTTTACTTCTAGATCTTAAAAATTTTTTAATGAAAAAGTAGTTTGAAAATCCTGTAGCACTGTAGTTAACTACTGCTACCACATGTTGCCTTTTATGTTTATAACATGATCACTCATCTTGATTATTTCCCTTTAATCTTTTAGGACCTTGGAAAAGAACAAGAAGAAAGGGAAAATCTTTTAAACTCTCTATTGACCACCAGTTACGTATTAGTTGCCAATATGCCAGCTTGGACATCAGTGTTTGTTGGATCCGTTTGACCAATTTGCACCAGTTTTATCCATAATGATGGATTTAACAGCATGACAAAAATTATTTTTTTGTTGTTCTTGATGGAGAT
>PVJS01006700.1:0-58819 GCA_004027185.1 Glis glis
TCCTTTGCTGCACAGAAGCTCTTCAGTTTAATGCAATCCCATGTATTGATCCTCATTTTAATTTCCCGTGCCTTTGGAGTCTTATTCAGGAAGTCTTTACCTGTGCCTATGTGTTGAAGTGTTGGACCTATGCCCTCTTCAAGTAGCTGCAAGGTCTCTGGTCTGATTTCTAGATCTTTGATCCATCTTGAGTTGGTTCGGCGTGGTGGCGCACGCCTGTAATCCCGGCGCTTGGGAGGCTGAGACAGGAGGATCGCGGCCAGCCTCGTCGAGACTCTCAGCAACTTAGTGAGACCCTGAAACCACATACCTACAGCCAATTGATATTTGACAAAGGGGCTAAAAACATCCATTGGAAAAAAGATAGCCTCTTCAACAAATGGTGCTGGCAAAACTGGCTAACCATATGCAGAAAAATGGAAATAAACCCCACCTTCTCACCTTGAGTTAACCTTTTGTAGAAGTCCGAAATCACTATATATCCTTGGGGATAGCAGTTGCAGAAGAGAGTTGGAAGTAAAGGGACAGAGAGCAAAGACAAGTTGGAACTTGGGCTATTTCTTCTAAACTTCAATCTTTTCAGTCATGACAACTCAGGTAACTTGCAGAATCCATTTAGAGAAGTCTATCCAAATGTATCCTTTCCAGCTCTTTTTATCAATCCATCCTTCCTTCCTTCCTTCCTTCCTTCCTTCCTTCCTTCCTTCCTTCTCTTTCTCTCTCTCTCTCTTTCCCTTCTTTCTTTCTTTCCTCCCTCCCTCCCTCCCTTCCTTCCTTCCTTCCTTCCTTCCTTCCTTCCTTCCTTATTTCTTTCTTTCCTTTCATTCTATTACTGGGGATTGAACCCAGGAGCATTCCACCTCTGAGCTATACCCCCAGCTATTCTTATTTATTTTTTGAAACAGGGTCTCCCTAAGTTTCTGAGGGTCTTGCTAAATTGCTGAGGCTGGTCTGGAACTGTGATCCTCTTGTCTCGGCCTCCCGAGTACTGGGATTATAGATGTGCACCACTGAGCCCAACTGAAAGTTCTGCTCTATTTAAATTTTTTTGTGGTGCTGGAAATAGAACCCAGGGCTTTTCACATGTTAGACAAACACTCTAACACTGAGCTGCACCCCAGCCCCTTCTTACCAATTTTTTAAAAATAGACTTTTGTTGGTACATTGTAGTTTCATATCATAATATAGTTCATAATGATAGGGAAAACATGTACAGAGCACTTGGTAAGCTACCCCCTAACTCCGTCCCCACTTCCTCCCCTTCCCTACACATGATATTGAGATTGGCATTGGCAATTTCACATATGTACATAAGGTCAATGCAATCCTTCATTCGTTCTCCCTTGCCTCTTTGATCCCCTCCATCGCTCCACTGGGGTTTCTCCTCTTTTCTCTAAAGACCCTCTTATACCTGGATTACTTCCTAGCTTTCACATATGACAGAAAATATGTGACCCTTTACTCTCCGTGACTGGCTAATCTCACTTAACATAATGTTCTCCAGGTCCACCCATTTTCCTGCAAATGACATAATTTTGTTCTTCTTCATTGCTGAGTAGAATTCCATTGTGTGCATATCTCATAATTTTTTAATCTATTCATCTGTTGATGGACACCTAGGTTTGTTCCATAATTTGGCTATTGTGAATGGTTGTGCTATAAACATGGATGTGCATGTATCACAATAATATTCTGATTTCAATCTAATCATGTTTCCTTCAAGCCTCTGACTTCTAGTCATAGCCTATCATGAAATTGGATGCTACCTCTGGCAACTTTTATTTCAGGATGAACTCAAAACAGGTATACTGCTCAAAGATTTGCCTACTGGACCTATTTTTCTTCACCACTTACTCAGGTAGCCATGGAGTAAGATTACAGAATTGTGGTTGTTTGCTTTTGAGTGGTTCCAGCCAATCCTATAGATCCAATTTTAAATAAATTCAGATTTTTTGTTTCTTTCTAAGCCAAGTAATCATAGGAAACTTCTAACAAGACTTTAAGGGTAAAGGATGAAAGACAGGGACAATGTAGCTAGAGCAAGAGCGGTAGGCATCCGGCCACATTCTCATGTGACTTAGCTATGTCTTCAGGTAACACACAAAACTGACGCCATATGTAACACTGCTATTTGACAATGGACTTCTTTAGTCTATGCCTGACTTTAGGATATGTTAGACAGTATCAGTTCATAATGGATAGCTAATGTTGTAAAGTGACTTGATGTCTCCTGAAAAGTGTTCAGTCTCAACTAGAGACCAGTAGCAAGCCAGAAGCTATTCCTAAAGAGGAGAATAATCTGAAAATAAATGCATAGCTTTACTGTAATTTCTTCTTTGAATTCACAGATACAATTACATGCATTGGTCACATACCACATACTATTTTGAAATATATATACATACATAATCAACCATATACTGGTTGAATTTAATTAACAAAAGTCTACTTTGTGGTTGATTAATAGAAGTCTACCAAAAAGTGCTGTGGAGTATCACTATCTGTTACAATCTGTTTGGGGAATTGGGACTTTATTATAGTGATTGAATTCACATGTCTCTTTATCAGGACTACTGCTTTTCTTCCTATGCATATCAATAAAACTCAGAAGACCAATCATCTACTTTAGTTCTAAAGGTACATGATCAATTAGTAAACTGTCTTAGTTTGGGGTGCTATAACGGTATACCATAGACTGGGTGGCTTAAATAACAAAAACTTATTTTCACAGTTCTGGAGTCTGGGAAGTCCAAGATCAAGAGGCCAGTGAATCTATCTGCTGCCTGCTGAGGTCACATTCAGTTGTTTCCTCATATGATCAAGAGAAATGATCTCTCTTACATTTCTTCTTATATTAGCACTAATCCAACTCATAAGGGCTCTACCTTTATGACTCAATTGCTTTCCAAATGCCCCACTTCCTAGCACCATCACATTGGGAGTTAGGACTTCAACATATGGATCATGGGATGACACAAACCCCATAAAAATTACACAAAGGATCTCTGCAGGTCACATTGTGAAGTTTAATGTGTGGACTCTGCTGTCCATTAGCTCCGATAAGTACTGCCACTTTGCCCCAGCCATTCTGGAATCTCACTGTGTCAACCCATTATCTACACTGAATTTCAGAAATCAGTTTGATGACAACATTTACCACTGTCATTCCTGGTGTATAGGCAATAGCCACCACAGAGCTGTGAGGTTGCTGGAGCTTCTTTCCTGAGCTCATTACAGATAAGACAATATGCATAGATTTGGGTTAGTTAGCAGGTTTTACAGGACCAATCCTCTCTAATATCAATTTCTTCCTAAAACTTTGTATTAGTATTTGGCAATGCCAGGGACATTTCAATTTCTTTATCTTAAGTTACTTTTGGTAAACTTTCATCAACCAAAAAAGCAAACTGTTAGAGATATTCTTGCCTCATTTATTTAACATATCAAGCCCCAAATCATTGCTTAGTGTGTTCACCCATGTCAACCCATTTTGCCAATCCAGCATGATAATCCTTCCACCTTGATCAAATATAGTTAGACCTCAATCTCATAAAGGCTCCCTAGATTCCCGTCACTAAAGACTGGAAACTCTTGTGGTGTGCATGGCACCTTCTTGTGAAGCTAAGAGGAGACTTGTGAACTGTTTGCCAATATTTACACGTGTTCTCTGTGTTGTTTGGTGGACCAAGGGGTATAGTGAGACAAATGAGAACAGAAATATGAAAGCAGAAGGAGGTTTTCTGTCTTTTCTCCTACTGTCTTCTGATAGCCATAGGAAATTATATTATTCTTTAGCTGCTGGTCAAAGCCACGTAAGTAGATCCATTATGGGCTATAAACTGGATGAGTAGGGAGTTGGGTTCTGGATAGGGCCCATTCCAAGATGCCCTCGGGGCTACTATTTCAACGGCAGTTCTGCTAGCAAGGCATTTTAAAAATAAAATATATTAGGCTATATATGAGGTGAGTGAGTAATTGATATAATAAAGTTCCATCAAAACCTTGAGGGTTTTCTTTAAATGTCAGGCTACAATAAATCTTCAAGTGCTAAGACCTCTTTCCTGCAAGTGTCTCATATCTTAAACAAGACTATACACCTTTGAAACATGGATGTTTAAGGGTCATTCTTCAAAAAAATCCTTCCCACTTTTGACATTTTTATAGGATGGCCATTTAAAGTGAAATATTAATGGTTTTCATGATGATGATGCCCTAGTATGTAGTCACTGAAATAACTGTGTTGGTTAACCTGAGAGGGAAAATGTGGCCTTGGCAGATATATAAACAATTTCCTATAAAGCAAAGATCATGATTCATCTACCATTCAAAGAACACTATCACATAGTAGTTCCAGTCCCATCTCTGCCACTTAAATACCATGTGACATGGGAAAGTTATCAAATCTTTGCTTTTCAGTTTCCTCTCTTGAAAAATAAAAGAATAATAATAAAAACTGCCAGACACGGTCATTGTTAGATTTTTTTTTTTTTGCAGTACCTGGGATTGAACGCAGGGGCGTTCTACCTCCAAGCTACACCCCTGGCCCTATTTTTTATCCTTTATTTTGAAACCAGGTCTCACAAAGTTGCAGAGGGCCTCACTAAGTAGCTGAGGCTGGCCGCGAACCCGGATCCTCTGATCTCTGCCTCCCAAGTACTGGGATTACAAGCATGCGCCACCACACCAGGTTTCATTGTTAGATTTTAATAGCTAAGCTAGCCATTAATTAAGTTATCCAATGTTTGGTAAACTATGAGGACTACATTATTGTTAGCTCTTGATAGTTTAGATTTCTTTATCATGTCTTCTTTAATTGCTATCATTTTGTACTGATTAACAATAACATTTTGTACTAAACACCAATAGTACTGCAATTTTGTGGTCTATATAGTACATCTTATACTGTAACAATAATATCACCAACTATATTTATTTATCACTTAATCTACAAAATGTTATACTAATTTATTTAATCTTCATACTAAACAATTTGGATAAGAATTATAATCTCCACTTAGAAAGTGAGAAATTTGAGGTTCAGAGAGATGTGATTTGACACAGATCACAAAAATGATTAGTGCAGGCAGGTTAAAAATTTATGTTACTTACCTTTACATTCTTCTTTTACTAAGTATAACTTAATTATATGATTCATGATGCTTGCAAGGGTTCAACCTCCTGACTTCATATTTCTACCACTTATAAAGGCCTAGGATATGGTACACATTTTATTTACATGATCTAATTATATCAACTTTGCAAATTCCATATTAAAATTCTATCTTTCTGTAAAGAAGAGACTTAAGTTATAGGAATGAAAGACAATGCTCAAAGTGTAGAAATAGTTATGTGGAAATGTTACACTTCATTCCTTCCTTCATTTATTCCTTAAACAAATGGCTATGAGGAACACTATGCCAGACATTGGGAATAGTATGGAAAAAGAAAAAGCAAAGATAAAAATCTCTGCCATCCAAGATTGACAGCTTAGAGGACTAATTAAACTAATGATCATAAAATTATTTTTAAGACTAATTAAACTAATGATCATAAAATTATCTTTAAGAATGAAAAATAATTTTTGCTATAAAATGCTCAATAGGGTGTGATAGAATGTCTATTTTGTTTATTTTGGTATCTTTAGTATATAGAAGAGTGCTTGAAGCCCAGGTGCTCTATGACTATTTCTTGAATTAATTGAATCAATGAATTATAAAATAGAGCAAGCATCAGGAAGGAAATGTGCTGAGTGCTATTAGATGTTATAATTGGAGAGTTAATTTAAATTGGAAAACCAGGATTTCTTTGAGGATGTGCTAGTTAAGGTGAGACTGAAAACAGGACAAGGAAATAGCTGAGTGAGGGTGATAAGTGAGGTAGAGTGTTTCAGATGTAGAGGAATCATCTACAAAACCATAAGATAAAGTTGAGGCCTGGCAATGAAGACAATGAAGGAAGATAATTCTGCCTGGAACATGCCCAGAAGAGAGAGCTGTAAAGATGAAGCAGGAAAGGGCTAGGGACCAGAAGCTGGAAGGTTGAGAATGCCATAATAATATTATATTTTGTTCTTAGTGCAATAAGAAATTGAGTGACTTAAGCAGAACATTGTTCCAGATTTCCATTTTGTAGAAGAACATTCTAGCAGTTATATAAAGAATAAATAAGAGATAGGCAAATTGGAAGTGCAAAGTGTTTGTAGTAGTCGAAGTAGGAGATGAAGGCCATTCCAATTTATTGGCAGTAGAAACTGAAAGAAGTTCGATAATGATAATTACAGTAGTACTAATTGTTAAGATTAACTGAACACTTAGTATATTCTAGGCTCTATTCTAAGTATTTTATATAAATTAAGTCATTTAATTTTCACAAAATCCCTATGAGAACTAAGGCATTAAAAGAGAAGTAAGGTTTTATATTTATACAGTTAGTAAGTAGAAGCTCTTGGGTTTGAACACAGGCCATATTATTCATGAGTCCATGGTTGCTGCAATCCATTTTCACCAAATAGATTGGAGATAAGATTTGAAAATACTAAAAATGCTTAGTGATAGATTAGGAGATAGATTTGACATATATATGTCAAAGAAAATACTGAAAATGCTTAGTGATGGATTAGGAGATATATATGTCAAAGAAAATACTGAAAATGCTTAGTGATGGATTAGGAGATATATGTCAAAGAAAAAAACGAGGTCTCTGGTTTGACTATCTGGGTGATATAAGTTGGATCTATGTGTCTGAAGCCCAACAGACATTCCTTAACTTTTGGTATGATTTGAGCAGATATGCTTCAGCTTTTACAATAGTATAGGCAAGTTTGGGAATAAATGAGGTCAAAGGGTTGACAGTGTGATGGAAAAAGAAAAAAAGTTAAACCGATATTTGAAAATGTCAAAATGTTGAGGTTAGGAAGATAGAACAAGCATGTACACACACACACACACACACACACACACACACACACTCACTCCAGATGGAAATATTCTCAAGAAAAAGAAATATTGTAATATTCTGGAGTATTGTGAAAGGAAATAATGGTCAACTGGATCAAATGCAGATGAGAGATCGCACAAGGTGAACATTGGAAACTTCTACTGGATTTAGTGAGATGGCAACATTAGTGTCATGGGAGCAAGAGCCAGACCAGAGAGTCTGGCGAATGAATGGGAGGTGAAGAATCAGAGAAGGATGGCTATTAATGAGAGTGGGACTATAGATATAGATGCTAGAAATAGTAAGGAGCCACATGTAGCACATATGTATATTTTAATGTCAGACTTAAGAGCATAGTTACACCACATTGTTGGGAAAATCTGGTTGAAAGGAAAATATGGAAGACACAAGAAAAATTGGAGGTAACCAATGAAAGAAGTTCATGTTCAGAAATTTCGATGGTAATTATAGATCTTGTATCTGACCTTCAGAATGTAGACAATTGTAGTATAGAAGCTGGTCCTTGATGGTAGGTAACAGTGGAACTATAGTTTCTGTTCCACAGGTCATTCCATTTTTTTTTCTTTTTTGTGATACTGAGGATTGAACCCAGGGGCATTCTACCTCCAAGCTACATCCCCAGCCATATTTTTTAATTCTTTATTTTGAAACAGGGTCTCACTAAGTTGTGGAGGGCCTCATTAAGTAGCTGAGGCTGGCCATGAACCTGGGATCCTACTGTCTCAGCTTCCCAAGTAATGGGATTACAAGCATGCACCACCACACCGGCTCATTTCATTTTTCCTTTATTTGCTTTTGTTTGTTTCAGATGACCTAACAAATCAGAAGCTACAGATCCATTGCTACCTAACATCAAGGACCAGCTCCTGAACTCATTTTGACTGTTTTGTGGTAGCCAGGTACAGGATGAACGAGATTAAACAGATTGACAAAGAAATGGTGGATATCTTCAGTCTTTTGAAATCCCTGTGTGCTGGCCCACATCTGTGTTTGATTTAAACAATAATCTGTGTGCATACGCAGAAGTGTCTGAGTTTGTTAATTTTAGTCTTGGCAACTTATAATTTAAAAAAATTAATCCATATGGGCTGATGGGAAGGGAAAAAAATCAAGCAGCAAGATCTGAAATTTGCCTCCTTGGAGATGCACACTTGAGACCTATGAGGAGGAATAGAGATACTTAAATGGCTGGAGAAATATGTAAGAGAATTAAAATCATTAATTTGCTTATATATTCACTTGGGCATTGAATTCTTATTCATTATATACAAATATATTGGTGTTTATTTTTTACAAGGCATTGCTTTGGACAATAATAGGTTTATCGTAGAGATAAAAACAAATGAAGTACCCAACTCTACAGGTCTACACTCTAGGATAAGAAAGATATTAATCAAATATACACATACTAATAAACACATAATATATCACATTTGATAAGTACTATCAATACATAGTATATTACATTTAAAAACAGAATTGGTGTTTGGTATAAAAAACAATTTCTGAAAATTTGAGTTTTTCTATGATACATATATGAAGCAATTGCTTTAGGAAAATAGACAATTATGTGAACCCATACCTGGGACTGTTAAGAACCGTGCTTGTTGATACATAGTTAGCACTCAAAAAATTAACTATTATTATAGGCCAGCATGGTAACACAGGTTAGCATGCAGTGAGCAATTAATAAAGGCTTCTGAGAAAAGAATGACCATAAACTCAATCTGAAAGAATGAGGAGGTATTAGACAGACGATGAAGAGGGAAGTGTCTCCTAGGCAAAGGGGTAGCATGTGATAAGATGAAAAGTATGATATTAAGTGAGAAGTTAGGGATTCTGAAGATCAGAAAGAAAGTACATCAGGGCATCACGAGTTATTAGAACATTACTCAAAATGTCCCCTTGTTCGATAATAGCCAGATGTAAGGGTAACACTAAGGGTGAGATGAGAATATCAGTGTACATGCATGATCAGCTGTCTTGCTGGTTATTTTGTTGATGATGTTAGGACAATGGTTTTGAAACTTTGGAACTATCCAGAGGATACTGTTAAAAATTCTAATTCATTAGGTCCAGAGTGAAGCCCATGAATCGGTATTTCTCTTTTTTTGTCCTGGGGATTGAACCCAATGACATTCTATCCCTGAGCTATATCCCCAGCTTGATTTTATTTTTTATTCTGAAACAGGATCTCACCAAGTTGCCAGGCTAGCCTCAAACCCATAATCCAATGGCCCCAGCCTCCCAAGTACTGGGAGTTCAGGCATGTACCACCATGCCCACCTGAATCTGCATTTTAATAGGTTACCCTAAGCATAACATTCTAAGGTGATTCCTGAAAAAAATTTGAGAAAAAGAGAAAATTGGTGTGAACTATGAGTGGATAGTCATTACAACTATATAAAACACTAGTGGATAGTGATGGAGACCCAGCCAGCCCAAAGATGAAGGAATGGTGGCCTCAATGAGCAAATAGTCACTTGTGATGCAGTCTGCCTACCTAAACCCTCCACCCATATTGAAGGGCTTCTTGGCCATAGCACTATTGACAGTTTGATTCTGTATGTCTTTTGCTGTGGGAGATTATTTTTGTGCATCATAAGTTATGTGGCAAAAACCCTATCCTCTCTGCACTTGATACCAATAAGTCACTCCTCAAGTGTGACAACTGAACGTATCTCCAAACACTGCCAAAGTCCCACTGGGTCAAATTGCTTCTAGGTAAAAACCACTGCCACAGTGAAAGTCAGAGAACTTCCTTTAGTTAAAGGAACTACATGAAAAATCTATATCAACATCTGTTCTTCTATATATCTGTATAATAACTTCTATATACTTGTCCAGTGACTTTTGCTTTCCTAACCTAGAATCCTTTAAGACACCTGACCTGTTTCCCCATCAGGGTTCTCTTGTGAGACAATGTGGTTTGTTGATTAAGTACAACCCACCTTACTTACTGTATTCAGAACCTGCAATATAAAGGTTCCCCATTCCCCTCTACACATATACAATTGGTTTATCAAATCAAATGGGACAGACTACTAGGATCAAGACGTGGCCAATATACAAAGCCATAGTTCCTTTTTTTTCTGGTTCCAGAGGACTTAGAACCCTATTACACAGGTTACAGGAAATATAATTAATTGTGACAACAGAATAGGGTCAATTTATGTTAGAATACATATATTAAGAGAAGAAAAACATATCAAAGAGGAAGAGACATAGAACTAAAAAGTCAGATAAAAGTGCATGAAAGAAATGGAAAAAATGGAAACTGTGTCAGCACAAGATTAAACTAGAGAAAATCTAGATTTGTGAAAAATACAGGAAAGTTTCTTTCTTCTAGTCATTTATCTTTTGTAAAAAAGTAAGCAAGCTCCTTGTTACTATCCAAGGATATATCCTTCACCTTTCCTCTCCATTAATTTCTTTTAACTGCTCTCAGCATCTTTCAGTTACATATGAGAAGAGTAAGTGTAAAACCTTGTTAAGAATTATTGACTATCAACTGCTGTTATATAAGCATTAGGTAGTATCATATTCCCACTAATATGTGTAAAAACCTTACATAATCTTAGCAAAATACAAGGAGTAAATAGATAAGTACTTGTTATTCACAACATACCTTCTAGTGAATTAATTCCTGCTCACTGGCTAATCAGATCCATGAATTAGTGTGTGCATTCAATGAAACATTTAAATAACTATCCAAAGCACATTCTTAATTGAAATGGGGGGGGGGAAGAAGAATTAGAAGAAAAGGAAGAGCAACAACAGCAACCAGGATTTACTTTCATGTAAATTTACTCTTCTCAATTTCTTACCATAAACCTTTATTATTGTATGAATTATCTGATATGGGCTACTTTGATTAACATGCTTTATGGAAGAGAAAAACGATGCCTAATTAATGTGGAGTGGGAGAAGAGAAACAAGGAGGGTCAGTATGTATTTTCAGAAGCGACTAAAAGGATGGAGAATCAACGAGAGGGGAGAAAAAGCCCAGCTCTGCGATATCCGTTATTCCAGACAAGAAAAAAAAAATTCCATAATCTCGTTACCCCTATTCAGTTCCTTTAAGTGATTTCAGTGGGCAGCGGAGCAACAGTTCCTTTACCGCCAAGCACACACACTTACTTCTGGCTTGAACTGCTTGCCAGGAGACAAATATTCTCAAGGAACTAGGTGGTTAATATTTCAGTGCAGCCCTGACTCTGGCCAATTCCAGGTGGTTGTGGAGAGATTAATGAGACAACCAAAGACCCCAACCTCAGGCGACTTCCGTGGGAAGCAGGGATTTAGCAAAGCGTAAAGGCTGAAGATGGCTGGGCAGCGAGCCTGCTCATCCTCCGCCGTCCTCGCCCGTGCAGTGGTTCCAGCTGCCAGAGGCTTTCTGGTTGCCGTGGCAACTCAGGCTCTGCTGAGAACTCGAGCGGAGGCTCTGAAGTTAGGACCAAACACTGGAGCCCTCCAGACGCTGAGGCACCGGGAGGGGAGGCAACGAGGGCCGCCCCCACCCTGCGGCGTCACACCTCTGCACAATCACATTTTTTGTTTTCTTGTTTGTGAAACGAGATAGTTCCTGCCTGCCATACTTCATTAGTGTCGTCGTTCCATGCCTAAAAGGCGTCGGAAGGGGTGGGAGTTGGAAACGCGGTTACTGGGAACGCACCGAGCCTCTCATTCATTCATTCATTCATTCATTCAGTTTTGTACTCGGCGTCTCCCGAAGCTCGTCGGTGCAGGGCGTTGGGTCAGGTGCGAGGTCTGCTGAGGGAATCGAGGCACCGCCCCACCTGATTCAAAATTAACAATAATTAACTAAAATTAACAGAATCCTCACGAGCCCGGGGAAAAGCAATTAGGCGCGGCCTGCTCCCCCTGGGCCTTTCTGGGAAGACAGATTCGGGATCCAAACCCGGGAGGGGAAAGGCAGAGGCCCCAGCATAGACCCGAGGGAGGCCGGGCGGGGGCAGGCGCCTTCCCCCGGGAGCGAACCTGTCAAGGCCACTCCAATTGCTTCTCCGCGGCTGCGAGCGAGAAGAGGTTTATTTTTCTTTTAGAAAAACGGAGCCCTTTTCCCTACTGGGCTCGATTTCTAGTAGAGGGAGCCCCGCCTCTGTGGGCCACTGATTGGTCCGAGTGTTTTTAAGCTAATTTATGCCAGCATCCTCCCGGTCTGATTGGCTGCCCTGCTCAGTTCCGCTGGGAGTCGCATCCTACCTGTTTGGGAGGTGTACTGCCTTCCACACTCTCCCTTCTCCTACTCACTAGGCTGCTGCTGAGGAGGAGGCAAAGTCCTGGCTGGGAGACCGAGCGAGTGCAGCCGCACCATCAGAAAAAGCTCCCGATGGGTTCTTGGAAAGCTTTTCTCTTCTCTCCTTTTCTTCTGTGGAGCCAAAGTAGAGGGGTGAAGCTGATCTTCTTATTACTGACCCTGCATTTGGGAAACTGGTAAGTAAATTCAAGGACTTAAAACTATTCTCAGGTAACTAACTCTCCTCCCTTATTTCTCTTTCTTAAAAAAAAGTCATTCTAAGCAATTTTCATTTCCTGAGGAACATGCACAATATATACCATCATTTTATTTTCTGATCATATCTTTTGACACTCAGCATGAAGTAGGATGAAGTAGGGCTCAGCTACTGGGAAGGGGTGTGGGAGAGTAGAAATGACTTTGCTACTAAATTTAATGAATGGATGGGATGGCTGAACTTTCTGGATGCTTCTGCATTTTAAAGACAAAGTTATTTCATAAACTTCTTGTTACACAGCATGCATGTGGTGTATGAAGCTTTTCTATATACTAATATTGCTCTTTTATTTTTTCTTTGGTAACTTTCTGGGATAAACCACTGTTTTACAAAGAAGATGATACATCCGGCTAAAATCTCTACCAAGGTTGAAAATATGCAATATTTAAGTCAGAAATAGCCCTGTATATTTTATTGAAACCAGCATTGAATTGTTTTTTATTTTGATTGGCTGACCACTAGTAATTTAAAAATCTATGGAATTATGAATATTGTGGCTGTATGTATGTTTGATATTACCAATCACACGCCTCCAGCTTGAGGGGAACAAGATTGGGCTGGAAAATCTTTCAATAAAACTTAGAAGTCATTCTGGTAGAAAATAATATGCTTAAATATGATAGCTGGATCATGTGAATAAATAGATGGTAAAAGGAATTGATACATATTGATTAAAGCACAGGCACTGTATATGTCTGGGACATACTACCCAAATCATATAACTTATTTGAAATACATGTATGCTAAAAATTGTATTACTGTATTATATAATCCTGCTTAGAACTTGTGTATAGTCAGTATGGAGATAGAAACATGCATTTAAAACTGTATCATTGGTAACATGAGTTGTTATAATTTTAGTCTATAGCTAGAGTGAATTTTTTGTCATTACCAGCAGATGGAACAACTATATTTTCTTTCATAATATCAAGATTGGATTAAAATATAAGTAATATTAGCCTTGTTAGAATTGTTTTTTGGCATTTAGTTTCTTTTTAGGATTATAATTTTTGTTTATTTACCTTTTTTCCCCTAGAATGTTACATGTTCTATATGGTTACAAACAAGCATGCTACTAGATGAATTATTCCTTCTATATGTTACATCAAAATGGCTTATTTCTTTGATTATATTATACAATTTTATAGAAGATATTTTAGTAGAACCATATCATCATAGTATTTCATAAGGAAAAGCTGATTTATCCTGGGTTTTCTTAAGTAACAACCTGTATACTCTTATGGTCATGAGGGCAACTTTCTCTTTCAATCAAATAGGCCAACTGTTCTGTAAAAGGCACATTTGTCACATTGTCTATCCTAAGAGATGCTTTGTTTTAAATAAAAATGTTGTGTTTCTGAGGATATGTATATTATAATCATTGCAATCTGCTTCAGAACTCTCACCCAGCTGAGCTCCGTGGTGTAATGGACGGGGCAGAGGCTTAGCAGTCTGGACACATGATCCCACATGTCAAGGATCCTTAAACTCTCTGAGATCAGATGCTTAATCTCAGAAAGGAAGGATAGCGGTAGAAGTTTATGATTGTTTCCAGTTTTTACATTAGATGCATCTAAGATTTAAAAGAAAATCTAAAATGACTCAAGGGTTGCTTCACTGTTTTTTCTTAGTAGTTTTCAAGAGGGAAATTCTAAATATCATCGTATGTATTCTTTAAACCATATGGATAAGTAAATGAAAGAGAGAGGTGTTATATAGTTAAATTGATAAATAATTCATTTTATCATAATAGTATAGATAATCTGGATTTTTCCAGCCAGAGAACATATACACACTAAAAACAAAGCTCTATGTTGTTGGTATAATTAGCTCTTAGGGCTTCAGTTATGAGAGCTTATGTCTTCCTTTTTTAAAGTATCTAAAGTTGTGCTAAACTTTCCATCCTTTAATATTCAGTTGGAGAAATTGGATGCCAACGTACATAAACCATGTGCAACCATCTTTCTTTCTATTTCTCCTTCTTTTGAGGGGCCTTTTCAAAACTAACCATAGATAGTTTTGTTTGCAAGACTTTTGATGTCATACTGGTTTCTAAAATAAATCTTTAAATTCATCTCTTTTGGGATTTACTAAATTGGTATCTATTGTTTCATATATCCAACCAGAGGCAAGGCCTTCTATCCTCATTACTGTCCATTAAGAGCATGAAGGAGAGACATTACATTGATTTTTATATTTCTGAACTATGAAAACCTTCTGTTGTAACTAAAAGCTGTAAGTCATTCTTTAGAATACTCTATGGTATCTTCTAACAATTGGTTTATTTTTCTTTAGCTTGCTTTGACTTCTTTGTGATGCTAAAAAATTAGCTACAATCAAGTTTTCCATAAGCTTTGAAAAAGTCGCTTCAGATTTTAGCTGTTCTAAAAAGCAATCTATGATAAGCATTGACTAAGAAGTTATATTTTGAGTAATTTCAAGAAAAAATATTTTCTTATTTTAAAATTTCCATGAATCAAGAATCATACAATGTAGCATTCCATTTCTCAAATGGAAATATACATATATACTTTCTTTTTAAAAATATATTATTTTTTAGCTGGGCGTGGTGGCGCACGCTTGTAATCCCAGTACTTTGGGAGGCGGAGACCAGAGGATCCGGGTTTGCGGCCAGCCTCAGCGCTCTCTCTCTCTCTCTCTCTCTCTCTCTCTCTCTCTCTCTCTCTCCCCCTCCTTAGTGAGGCCCTGCGCAACTTTGTGAGACCCGGTTTCAAAATAAAGTATAAAAAATAGGGCCGGGGGCGTAGCGCAGAGGTAGAACGCCCCTGTGTTCAATCCCCGGTACCGCAAAAAAAAAAAAAAGTATTATTTTTAAGTTACTTCAGTAACATATTCTGTGGGAGTCATAGTGAATGAGTGATTTTTCTTTAGGTGTCTAGAGTTTGGCTTAATTCTCAAATAAAATATTGATGATAATCATGCAAATTGGAGAAAAAATAAATAAGTGATGTTGTTAAATGATAATTATATATTCAAAGAACTCAGAGACAAAGTGATTTTGAAGCTAAAATGCAAATGTCATAATTGATAAGCCCCCGGTCCATGGCATAGAGTCTTTTAGGTTATTCAAACAAGCAATACTGCTTTTCAATTTCATTCTATTCTATACTTTGAAGCACATATTTGGCTAAGCAATAAAAGGAATTGCTTGACATTTCATTTCAGACAGTAATAGATTAATCCAATATTTTATAGTTATATAAAGGTGATTAAAATTTGTTTAGGGATGTAAGAATGAAGATGGAGGCCCAAAGGGGGGCAGACATGAAAGGGTAGAAAATGGAAAGATGGCTGTTGAGATCCTGAGAAAATGATGCTCACATATGGCAAATGACTGTGCTGGGGGAGGGGAAGAGAGGGCAGAAACAGAGCATGCAGGCTTCAGGAGAGTAAGGTGCATATGGGGAGGTGCCAAGTGAAAATCCGGACTTTACCATCAGATTGAAATTCTATCTTCAGCTATACCATTTCCTTCTAGAAGGATTTCTGGCAAATCTTTGAGGCAAAGAATCCTTATTTGTCACCTGCATTTCCAGATTATTTTATGACCAAGAAAGAGAAAGTGTGTGAAGAACCCAGCATTTAATATTTTATGTGAAAAAGACATAATAACAGATAGTTTGTGGAATCATGGTGAATCTCCATTCAAGTCACCTTAAATGCAGTAGAATGAAATCCTTGGATCCTTGTATGTTATTAAATATCTTTTGGATTTTGGAAAGATCATTCATTCATTTATTCACCAAATATTTCTTCAATACCTACTGTGTTCTAGACATAGCACCATCTGCTAAGTTTGACGTGGTAAATAGAGAGGAATACTACTGATACGGAACCTATCTATCTGCTAAGATCCAGATTTATGGTATTAATTTAAAAAGCCATACTTTTATTCAAAATAAGTAAATACATCTTCAGGACTTCAAAGATAAACGGAGGAGTTTGAAGTTCTGAGGATGGAGGATGGAGCAAACTATAATCAACAATAGAGACCTAGAGAGCTGTGGCATTACCCACCCACCCTTCCTTCCTTCCTTCCTTCCTTCTTTCCTTCCTTCCTTCCTTCCTTCCTTCCTTCCTTTCTTCTTTTGAAAGTCGTGGGCTTTGAACTCAGGGCCTTTAACTCAGGGCCTCACACATGTTAGGTAAGCACTCTACCCCTGAGCCAGCCCTCAAGAGAGAGTGAGCCATGAGATTTCTCATCAGCAGTACAGGAAGACTAAGGAGGAAACATCTCCACAATTCTGATGACAAATACTTAGCTTAGAAATTTAAACTTAGTCAAATTTCCAGTCAAGCATAAAGGGAGAATAAAGCCTAGATACTAGTATTTACCCTATTTTATAAACAAAAACTGGGGCACAGAGATTTTAGTAAGTTATTAGTGGTCATCTTGCTGACAAGTGCTAGATTCAAGACTCAAATTCATGTGGTCTGTGACCAGAGCCTGCATTCTTAATTGCCAAAGCATTCAGCTTACTAATTCAATATGTCAAAGCAACTAGAATGACTGTGGATGGAGAAGAAAAAAAGAAAGGAGGAAAGGAATAGTGAGGAAAGGAGGAGAGAGGGGGTAAGGAAGAATAGGAAATAGAGGGGATGGAATAAAAAGGATGAAAAGTAAAGAGAAGGGGAGGAAAGGAAAGACAGAGTAATTGTGGGTTCATTGTTGAAGCTCATTGTGAAGTTCATTGTGGGTACATAGAAAAATCTACTCTGTACCTAGCACATACTTTCTGATCTATCATGTGCAGTGCTAGAATAACTATTGTAGAGAAATCTTTGACACACTGGAGTACTTGATCTAGAGGACTATAGGATAAAAATTAAAAGCAAGAATTTTTAGTATAGATACATTTTGTTGAGGAATGGCTACTTTATTTTTAAGGATACTATATAAAACCATAGTTCAATTTATTATGGATAGGTTTACAAGACAAATCATAACCAGGTAGTGCAAGTTACCTGAAGGCAGATTATCTTCCAATATAAAAGGTCCTCTAATGAGATAATGGATGCCTTATCACTACATCTATTCAAGCAGAATCTTGTTAGCATTTTTTTGTACTCAGCAGGAGACAGGTGAAATTTATGTTTTTTTTTCTATTTTAAACACTTCAAAATCTAATTCTCTCAGTACTAAAATAGTCTGGCCAACTGAAGTCCGTCCCGTATTTCAGGAAAGTTTTAGCTTTTAAACTGATAAGAAGAGATACACTTGATCTTATCCAAAAGGGCAAGAAGTGATAGAGCTATTAATTCATTCAGTAAACATGTATTGCACATCTCCATTTATTCAGCAACTATTTACTCAGAGGCGATTATGTGTTAAGCAGGGTTCAGGGACCTGGGGATAACATGGTAAGCATGACAAAGTCCTTGTCCTTTTTGTCTGTGTAAATAGGACATATATGTGACATATATATTAGATGCACAGGCCTTACTACTGGTGAAGTTAAGCTCTAGTAGTATATGTGGAGATAGTTATTAATAGAAACAAGTAAAGGCAATAAGATGCTGTAACTGCCACTCAGAATCTTAGATGAGGTGCAATGGGAATACTAAGGAGGCTGCCATCAATGCAAGTCTGGGAAAAGATTGTATGCTTGCAGCTCTCATAGGCATAAGATCAGGTGAATGTTGGTGACAAATATAGAGAGACAGATAGCATTACTGTGACTATTACTGTATGGTTTCATAGTTAAGTGGGCTTTTTGAAAACTTCCTTTACACTGATCATCTAACAGGTGACATTAAAATAGCAATATCCTATTAAAACCTATATAATTTACTTTAATAATGAAATTTTAAACTGTAGACATCCTTTTCTCCTAGAAAATATGTATTTTGAGATTTAGCATTTCTTCTTAATTTTGATCAAACATTGAGTGAAAAAGTAATAGAAACTATGCTCAGCAATAAGGATATGGAAACGAGTGTAATACAGATCTATTCTCCAAACTATAACTGGAATGGGCAGATTAGAAAGTCTATTATTAGAATATATTGGATTTAATAAAAATATTTAATGTTGGTGTGATTGAGATGTGACTTGGTTCCCCAGAATAGTTTTAAGACTGCTAGCATAGGGCTGGGTATATAATTCAGTGGTAGAGCATTTACCTCGCATGGACACCATGTTAATCTTTGGATAGATTTCTAGGACCATTACTTAAAATTCTATAATATGTGAATTGCCTATGTACAGGAACACAATTTCTTCTCAGTCATCCCAGATGTGTGTCATTATCAGAATAATTTTCCATCATATGTCTTACAATATCTTGAGCAAGGAGTATCTTTTTTGCAAACTAGCCATATTAAGTAGCAAAGTAGCCATCTTCACTGAATTGAATTCAAGTGCTACTCAGACATCTGCATTCTATAAATTAATTTGTTGTTTTATGCAGGTAGCTCATGAGTGTATATTTATTTCTGATATTTCATTAATAATAATTCTTTTTGAAAAGCCTCAGATTTTCATAACTGGAAGAGATTAGAAAGAATGGTTGGTTGTTTTTTCATATTCATTTATATTCTATATTTTTTAAAGTGAATGGTCTAAGAGGATCTTATGTTAATGATAATATTTTACTCCTATTTTAAGACCCTAAAACAGGAAAAAAAGAATATGTGTCTATATTCAGAGGTACTAATTCCCATTTTGTTCACTTTTAAGGATTTTCCTGCATTTCATAATTTAATAAGACTAAGTATATGCTCTCACTTTGCAAAATTTTTAGCCGCCTTAAAACACTTATTATTTGATGCACAAATGCATCAACAATTTACGAGATGTGTATGTCATGAAAAGTGGGATCATTTCTAAAGCTAACTTATATCCTATCAGGCTCTAGGGATATAAATTTAAAAAACAGAGAATTTGGTACTCAATTAATATACTCCCTACTCAGTATTAAAATATGCTATAATGAAAATTATGTGTTCTTTCTCATCCTCCAAAAATACTCACATGGAAGTAGTTTCAAAAGAACATTTGTTATCTCTGTGCATCCACCGCAACCCTGAAGATTAGTCACGGTATTCATGGTTCCTAGTTTTCTAAACTCTGTTTTAAAGAACACAGGTGGCCTTCTTAACAATGTAAATTTTTAAAAAATTCTAAAGGCTGGCAAACTATATTGTTTTATTAGTAGTGTTTGTTATAGTAAGGATCAATCAATAAACTGCAAATGTTTAAAATCTATAAAAAGGCATTAAATATCTTTTAAAAATGTCTTTCTTTTTATGCTCTCTCCAAATATATGCCACTATGCTTACTAATTTTTAAAAACCTACTGTGGTATATCATTCTGTTCCTTTATTATTAGTGAATAGTGTTTTGCACTCTTGTATCTCATCTAACTAGAGAAACTCTGTTCTGATAGACAATTATCTAGGAATTGTCCAAAATCCTTTCTAGAAACAACAATAGAACATTGTGCTGAAAGCATAGATATCATTGTAGATCAATGTCCTTATTCTACCTCACTTTTGATGATAGTATGGCATTCTGTGTTATAGAAGAGGCACACATTATTCCATAATAGACCATCTCTCTTTGATTTTGTCTGTAGTGAGCATTATTTCTGTGTGTACATGTAGATGCTTTTTGTTTCAACATATTTATTGATGTTGCCAAATTATCATTAAGCCAATCACACATTCTACTAATGGTTATAAACATGTTCTTTATCCATATTATCACCACTTCTGGATGTAATGGCTCTTTTAATATTTTGTCAATGTGATGGCTATTTTTTGTCATATTTAAGCTTATTTTCCCTTATAACTAGTAAATGTTAGCATAATTTTATATATTTATTGTTCTTTTGTCCTCTCTGAATTCTTGTGTAATGGTCATATTGTAACTATCTGTCAGTTGATCTTTTGTCTTCAACATTGTCTAAAGTGACCTATGCCATACATAAATTTTAACAAAATATTTTTGGTAATATTTTTTCTGTTCCTAGTTTGGCTACATATTACCTATAATGGTCTCCTCACCCCAAAGATTCAAAGACATTTTTGATACCTTCTTTAATAGTTTTATACTTTATTATATTTTGATCCTCACTTTATCTGCCATTTTCTGTGTAAGCTAAGAATATGGATTTGATCTTCTACCTGAGCTAATCATCATTTCAATGCGATTTCCCGCAATCCTTTTATTTCTAAACTAACTTGATACTTTTTATCATATGCTGAATTTCTATGCACTTGGGAATGATCTAAATGCTTAATGTTGTTTTTGCTGATTTCTGTTTTTCTGCCATAAGATTTTGATTATAGTAACTGTTTCATTTCATTCTGGCAGTACAAATTCTAACAATTCTCGTTTGCAGTAAGTTCTTATAAACTTTCATATTGATTGTTACACTTAATTAGAATGATTTTAACCTGTTATAAAATATAGGATTTTGATTAAAACTGAATTGAATTCATAAAAATTTGAAAATGACATTTTAACTATTTTCAAAGCCACATATTTATACTGTCTTCATTTTTATATCCTTATTTTCTTTATCTTTTTTAGTTTTCATCACATAAGATATATCTTCCTTCCCCTTATTATATTTTCCTTCCTCTTATTATAGGCTGTTTTTCCATTGCAAAAGGAACCAGTTGTTTTTCCTCTGCTTTATTTTTGATGGACAAGTACTAGTTTCAGAAAACTACTATATTATTAAAATTAATGTTATATAATGTTAGTTATCATAATTCTCCTATTATGCCCAATAGTTATCACTGTTTATTTTCTAGGTTTGCCTAGAAAATTTACCTGAAAGTAACACAATGAGTTCTCACATTTGTTCTGTTCTTTTACTTATTCAGTATTATTTTTATTATTATACATTTACAGTGTGTCAGACATTGACTAGGTACCAGTGATACCACATTGAATACCTTCAGCCCTTTTTTATAGTTGCTTAGATCTCAGAGAGGTTCATAAATAAATAAGTACTTAATTAAGAGGAATGTGATCAACCTTATGGTAGAGTTAAGCACTAGACAGATTTAAAGCACACAGTGGGGCACACTGACCTAATATTCTAGGCTTGGTCTCTTCTGCTCAAATTTCTAAAGCATTTTTCTCTATATGCGTAGATGGCAGTTCTCATTTTCCTTCATGATAAATAATTATAATCATAGAATTGAGTCGACTATCATTTCACCTTTTTTAAAACTCTGGAAGTTCAAATCTATAAATCTATTATTTATCATTCTTTTACTTATTTCACTTTCCGACAAGCTTTTATGAGCAATAAAATTCACTCAGAGCTGCTCTAATCCTAGAAAGGAGCTTTAGTACAAATGAATTTAGCACCTATGATATGAACGAAAGAAGAAAATAATTTTTTTTGTGGTACTGGGGATTGATTTTTAAAGTTTCATTTTTCTTAACTTTCAGTTTAATATCAGGGCTTATACCTACCCTTTAAAAGCTAGTTCTTATGGAATTTGATATTAGAATATTTTCCACTCAGAAATATATATAGTACAGGCATACATTTCTTTTCTGGAAGTTGTCACTTGACTACTATACTTAAAGAAATGTCTCCGAAGCGGGGCATGGTGGTGAGGCTGAAGCAAGAGGATCACAGATTTGAGGCCAGTGCACAGTAGAACCTGTTTCAAAATAAAAACCAAAAAGAACTGGGGGTGTAGCTCAGAGGTAGAATACCCCTGTTATAGTTAGGTATAAAATGCCCCCTAAAGAGCTCATTTATTAATATTTAGGGATGTTATAGTTGAGTCATAAGGGCTGTAATCCCAGCAGTGGATAAATCTATTGTAATGGATTTATCTGGGTGTGGCTGGAGAGGTGGGCCCCTGGGGGGTCCGCCTTGGGGATTATATATGCTCCCTCTTCTCCACACTCCCTCTCTCTTGTTTCTGCTGGCCTCTGTGATGTGAGGAGCACAGCCCATGTGTTCTTCCTCGCTCCCCCTTCCACCGCCATGTCCTGAGATATGTGGTCCCAGGCCTCACATGGACTGAACCCGAAACTCTAAGAAAATAAATCTTTCCTCTAAGTTATGTGGTCAGGTCTTTAGATTATGGCTGTGAGAATACTGACCTGGACAACCCCTCTGGGTTCAATCCCCAGTTCCAGAAAGCAAGCAAGCAAGCAAGCAAGCAAGCAAGCAAGCAAGCAAGAAAGAAAGAGGTGTCTGATGTTTATAAATAAACACTTTAAGGCCGGGCGTGGTGGCGCAGGCTTGTAATCCCAGTACTTTGGGAGGCGGAGACCAGAGGATCCGGGTTCGCGGCCAGCCTCAGCGCTCTCTCTCTCTCTCTCTCCCCTTGTCTCCCTCTCTCTCTACTTAGTGAGGCCCTCCGCAACTTTGTGAGATCCAGTTTCAAAATAAAGTATAAAAAAATAGGGCCGGGGGTGTAGCGCGGAGGTAGAACGCCCCTGTGTTCAATCCCCGGTACCGCAATAAATAAATAAATAAATAAATAAATAAACACTTTAACACGTGAACAATCATTAGATCATAGATGGAGCCTGTTTAATATATATTAAACTCCTTGTGTGCGACACATACTGTTCTAAAACTTTAGAGTATGCCCATGAACAAGAGAAAAAAATTACTCTGTCCTTTTGGAGTTGACACCCAATAGGGAAAACAGTAAAGAATTAGCAATAAATAAAATATTATTTTGGACTTTGTGAAATTATCTTTTGATAGGCCTAAATTATCTTTTTTATAGACCCAAATAGTAAAATTTAATTTAATGTGGTTAAAACTATTTCGTTGGTTACATATAGAATATTAGAAGATGATTATGGCTACAGAAAAAAATGAACTGGGAATGGAGATATGAAATTTGGTGGCCTGTGCAGGTTGTAATTAAAAGAGGATCATCAGATAGGACTCATGGATTAGGTCATAATTGAACAAATACTAGAAGTAGGTGGAGTCCTAAGTCAGGGATTGAGGAGAGAGGAGTTTGAGATGAAAGACTAGATTGTGGTGGCCTGGTAAGCAGTGCTTATTTATATGTTTATTGTGGTTCTGGGTGTTCAACTCAGAGGCATTCTATCTCTGATCTATACCCCCAGGCATTTTAATTTTGTGGCTTTTTGTTTGTTTGTTTGTTTGTAAACAGGGTCTCCTGAGAGTCTGGATACTTGCTGAGCATGTCTTCAAATCTGCAATCCTCTTCTCTCAGCCTCCCAATTACTGGGATTACAGGCGTGTCCCTGTCTGGCAGGACTTATTTTGAGTATAATAGGGATATTTCCAATTCAGATCCAGGCTTTTGAACATGGGAATGATATGACATGGCCTGTATTTTGAAATATTATGCCTGGTTGTTGTATTGACAATAAATTAGACCTAGGAGGAAACATTTTCAAGAATTCAGTACTTTCTAATTTTTTCTACCTATGCCACTTAGTAGAAGTAAGAATTTGGGCAATTTACTTAAACCTCTCAGAAATTCAGTTAAAGTATCTTTGCTTATAAAACTGGGTCAAAATATTATATAGGACACATGCCTATTCATTCATTCATGCAATAAATAATAATTGAGTGCTCGCTCTTTGCCAGGCACAATTCTAGGCCTGGGGTTACTTCTGGAAAAAAAAAAAACAAGTAAATAAAAAGAGAAAATTCCCATCCTCAAGGATAGTGGTAAAAACTAGCACAGTACGAGCGGAACGCCTACACTAATCTTATCTCACAAGGTTGTGGTGAAGGAGTGAGTTTTGTTCATAGCTTCTACTCAATTGATGCATGCCTAGAACACATTAAGCAAATATGAATTGAACGAAAGTGCTTTCCAGTGCAAGAGACGGAGTAAAGCACTGCTCCTAAGGGGGAGATGCACTGACATAACTAAACTGTGCCACAATCTTACCACATTGACAGAACAGAGATTTTTTGTAAAAAATTTACTTGACTTTGGCAAACTATATTGTTTGTTTCCTTGTATTAAAACTCATATAAGAAAAGTTTATATACCTAATAGTTATTGAACTTAAAATATTGGCCATCCTGAGTTTAATTCAATTCAGCAAAGGAGGACCGAGCTTTTTTTCCTACTATAATGCTTATGAAAATAAAAACTAATTTTTCCTTACCATCTACAAGTTAACCAAGTATTGTATATTTCTGAGTGTATTTTTTCATTCTGTTTTTATCACCATCTTCCACAGGGAATATTTACCAAGTGTTTCCAATTGAATGATAAAAAACTTTTTAGCACTACTTCTGATAAATATTTAAATATGTAGTGAATGCTCAGAATGTGCTGAGAAACCTATTGGATTTACTTTTCTTTCTTTCTTTCCTTCTTTCTTTCTTTCTTTCTTTCTTTCTTTCTTTCTTTCTTTCTTTCTTTCTTTCTTCCTTTCCTTTCCTTTCCTTTCCTTTCCTTTCCTTTCCTTTCCTCCCTCACTCCCTCCCTCCCTTCCTCTCTCCCTTCCTCCCCCTCCCTCCCTCCCCCCCTCTCTCTGTCTTTCTTTCTTTCTACTTTCTTCTCATACTAGGGATTGAGCCTGGGTCGTGTTCTACCTCTGAGCCATATCCCAAGCCCTTTTTATTTTTTATTTTGAACCAGGGTCTCACTAAGTTGCTGAGGCTGGCCTTGAACACGCGCTCCTCCTGTCTCAACCTCCCAAGTACTGGAATTACAGGCATGCACCATCACACTTGGTTCTATTATATTTATTAAGAGTCATAGCTCTTCAAGTATCTATATTTACTTATCATACATCAGTATTTTACCAAATATGAAATTAAATTTCTATTTTGTTATTGGTCTTACTTTTTAAAACTGAGTCATATTACCATGTGTTGAATCAATTCGAATGATAACTCAATTAAGAAAATAGTGGATCATAAGTATAAAACATTTTAACTTGGAAAGTTTGTAGAACATTAGATTTTTGTAGTTTAAAAACAAATTCATAAGTTTAAGCCTGACATGGAGGCACATGACTGTAATCCCAGTACTTGGGAGGCTGAGACAGGAGGATAATGATGCAGAACTGTACAGTTTTGGACCAGGGTCATAAATGAGATATATAGGGGAAAACAGGAGGGGAAAGAGAAAGGAGAACAGGAAAGAAGGAAGGAAGGTAGGGACAGGAAAGGAGGAAGAAATTGAGCAGCAGTGACAGGGGTGTACATGTGCATGTGTGTGTGCAGAATTTAGAATGCCTGCATCTAACTACTAAATAGTAACACAATCTGGTAAAATGTTACATTATGTATTTTATTGTAATTTATTATCAGTGGAACATTTAACAATTTATTCATACTATTTCATAGAGCATATTTAAAACTTAGCTGAGAAATGACAAACTATAATGAGTTTCTAATTAATGAAAAGTGCAAAGGAAACCATATTCAAGAGTGTAGAAGGAATCAATAAATAATTGTGAAATTATATTCGAATTAATGATACAATGCCAATCTCTATATCATGTGTGGGGAAGGGGAGGGAGCAGGGGGAAGCTCACCAAGAGCTGTGTGCCCGTATGTCCCTTTTACTCTGAACTACATATGATGTGAGACTACAATGCACCAATAAATGTATATTTTAAAAATAAAAGAAAAGAAAAAATGATTATATCTTAAAAGAAAAAAATGATATAAATGTGGTTTCGTCAGGACTTGAAATCATGAACCAGGAGATCACTTAAGATTCTTTGTCCCCCATCTTTCTTTTTGCATTCAGCTAAATGACAAACCTGGAAAATTATTGTTTATACTTATGACTAATTGTGTTATTTTGCTGGTAGAAATCTTACTTAAAACCCCGTTTCTGAGGTCAGGAAGATAACAAGAAAAGGAGATATTAAGTGGAACAAAAGAAATCCATATGCCGAGTAATTACTGAACCTAAAGTGTTGGCCATACTGGGCCTAATTCAGATAAGCGTGGTAAAACCAAGTGTTCATTTTGTTTCAAGTTATGAGCTTATGAGCTTTTATGTAAATTGGAGTTTACTAATTTAAAATATTGTTTGTTAGTAGACAAGGTTACTTGGCATGCTGAAGGACTCTGCACATAGCATAAGCTTTGCCATCAGCTACCACCGCCACACGTTGGGTCAGGCTTTTAATAGTAAGAGGCATATGCTTCTCCATTGTCTTGCCTCTTTTCCTACCAATAGAATGAAGCAAAGAGCATATAACTTCCTTTTTTGAAACTGTTTGTCAAAGTCTTTTGTAGCATAAGATTGTCTTTATTTTAAATAACAAAACTATACTTAAGCAAAATAACTAAACAAATACACAAATGACTAATTATAGGATAACACATGGGATCCAATAAAGGACTGAACAACCAAGCATCAGGAAAGCTGGGAACAGGGTGGTCCTTAGTTCCTGGTAGCAGAAATCCCTCTTCCTTCTTAGACTAGTCCTTCAATTGGGCTGTACTACAAACAAGCGATTTCTGCATTTCTTGGTTATTATTCCCCAGTGTCAGAAGTGAAAGTCTCACTCAAGTTGGGGATCATGTGTCTAAACTATTCTAATAACTTAGCCAGAGATATGGGTTCTTGGGGCTACAGACTGACCTGCTTAGGGCACATGCCTGAGGGTTGTTTTTAGACAAATTCAAATTAGAGTTATATAGGTAGTCATCCTCACAAATTTCTACAAATCACTAACCATTTGGGACAGGAAAGCAAAGAGCTACTGGAACTTTGAGAAGAAAATACTTTTGGACAATTTTTTGCTTGAAATGTTTTTGTTGTTGTTCAGTTTGCTTTTATTTTAATAATCATATACAAATTTACTCATAATTATTTTCAGAAAATTGGATGAGTGGGTGTCTGAAGATAGACAATAAATTATCAGGTCAATATTTATTGTTTATATTAATGGTCGCTATTATCAATGTAGTCAGAGGTTAGTCATGTTTGTGAAGTGCAGTAAGCTCATTTTTTAACTTTATAAATTTTCCTCATTTAATAATTGTCTTTTAGAAATATTCCCTTTTTTGTGCATTCACTAATTAATAAATACTCCCAAACTCTCTCCAAATCACTGGAATGTCCAGGCAGCCAAGCTAGGCAGCTACAGGGCTATTTTCTAAGTGCAGAAATGCTCCTTCTACTTCAATAAAAAAAAAAAAAAAACAGCTGTGTGCATAGATAGCTTTATTATCTGTGTTTTTCTTCTTTCAGCCTCAGAAAATTGGCTTTCATCTCATTTGTTTTGTTTTTAGCAAGTCAGTTTTAGAAAAGACCCATAGCTGCCGACAGTGCATCTGTTTTTTTTTTTTAATTTGCTTTAAAAGTTTTCCCCTAACTTCAGAAAGGATGATTTTTCCAACTTCCTCAGATATCTAAAGACCTTCCATTCATTTTTCAGTTTGTATTTCAGAAGTCTACTTGTATATCAAAATTATCCTTTGCTACTTTTGGTTGATAACTGAGAAAGAAAGGTTAATATGTCTACCATTTTCAAAATGAAGTCCTAAATTACCTTTCACGAATGCAGTCATTTTTAATATTTGTTCACCACCTAAAGACTGACGAAGATCTAAAGTTGGATGAGGAAACTGTAGCTGAAATGTATTGAGTGCCTTGCTTAAATCGCACACTAGCATTTAAAGATTAATACTAACATAGAATGTAAGCCTTCTATCATCTAGCTATGAATTTTCCTCTTGGGCTGTTTTATTCATTTCAACATATCGAAAGATGCTCAGTACACAATAACCACCCAAATAGATATTTTCCAATTAAAGTTTAATGAAATATATTTTTATAAAGTTAGTATAAAATCCAAACTTGAATGTAATTCACATGAGGTCCAATGACCAATAAATATGAATAGGTGCTATATATTTAGCATGATTCTACTTTACTCTCAGGTTATTACCCATTTTCTATTTTACTAACAAATGAGGAAATGTGATGAAATGAAAATTAGGCATAATTTCATATCCATTTGGTTGGCAAAATGAATTAGTGACTATATGTATTAATAATTTACTATAGCTATATAAATATATATATATATATATGTGTGTGTGTGTGTATTTCAAGGGGTACATATGTATATGGTAAAATGTAATGATTAACTAATAATGGTTATTATATTTACTATACCATTATACCACGTTATGACAATAAATTAAATCATCAGTAAAGTAGAGAAATGTAGAGGATTTTACTCTTTAAACTGGGTGTTAGGGTCATAGATAGTTGATGATTGCATTATTATTTACCATTTTGGAGTTCCTAAATTATTTCATAACAACTACTTCCCACCACAACCTCCCAGCATGTTTTAACTAAAAGACATTTCTCCAAGTAAGTAGTATGCAATGTGGTAAGTATGATCATCAGTACATCTGGATTACTTAATTATAATTATTTTGCATGTGATATGATAATTATATGGAGCTTGTTTTGTCACTAAATGGCTGTGAGAATTTAATAAATTCATTTACATTTCCAGAATTCCAGTCTCCTTATTTTTTACGTAAGGAGTAGAACATGACAAATTCTAAACATACTTATACTTCAAACCTCCTATGTTGTTCAAGATGCTTAGTGTGAGGGCTAAGAAGTCAAAACATGGTAAATTGGAGGAATTACATGTAGCTAATCATGGAAACCAAGATTTGAAGCCTTAACTTGAATTTATTTCTTTATTGTTATACAAAAATTCAATTTTGAGATTATAACTATATTTTTTCTAATCTAACCACTTACACATGTTTGCTTGCAAGTAATTAAACAAATACTAATGATGATACCAAGACAATCTAATTGTATTTATTAATACTAAAGTGAAATCTCACTATCATGACCAGGAAGGAAGGAGGAAAGGACAGAGAAGGTATGTGGAAGGAAACAGACGCAATAATGTTACGTGCACACGTGACTGTATCTCTATGAATCTCATTATCATAATTACAGTGCACCAATAAATATTTAAAATAAAATAAAGATAGGAGTAGGAAAATGACCCGATTAATTACTTATATTCAATAATATTAAAGTAAAAGTTATAGTGGTAGTCATTTTTTAATATACTTAGTTATTTTCTAAGTATAAAAAGGCAAGAATTTAGATTCCTTGATCAAATATATTTACCCATTATCTCAATTTTGTTAGTTAACTTATTAATGTTTTATTAAAATTTTATTAGCCATATCGATTCCTATAAGATAAAGCAATGGCAACTTCAAATGATAATAATATAATAACCAAATTTGATATTTACTTTTGATAAGCATGGTGGAATTTTTCCCGGTGAGGGTATGAAGATCAAATAACTAATCCAAAAATGTCAAGTGTGAGTAGCAAGCACAAAATACATATTATATTTACTACCCAGTGTTTTTTCTTCCATATAGCTATTCATTGCAAGAAGGAATTGTCCTTTTCATCCAATGAATATATAAATGGACGCATCCATGCATTTCACTTGCAATTATAACATTTTTTTAAATTATGGGGGAAAATGTCTATCAATATCCCTTCAGGGTTTAATCAGATTCCTTAAGGAAACTCATTAAGGTGTTCTGGGTTACATCTCTGCTTTCATAGTAGATTAATGGAAGAGCCTCTCTCATGTGTCAGAATTAGAACATTTGCAGTCACTTTTATATGAACTATATACAGGGCGACTCTATAATTTATCATACAAAATAGGTCATTTTTGTGAGTGAGAAGGTGCTATTAAAAATTATTCCAGGACAACAGGTGTAAACTAGGACTGTCTTGGGCAGAAATGAGTGAGTACTTATGCCTGAAAATACTTTATATTAAGGGGTTAACTTGCCTTAGGGATATATCTTCCCCTAGTAATAAAGATGGCTTCCCTTCGCGGTCATATAGCACAGCATGTCTTGTCTTTACTTAAATTATCTCTCAGTTATTAATTCAAAACTCTTAATTTTGTATACAAGAAAAGTAACAGTCATTAAAGTACTTCTCTCATGCAATAATTTCTTATATCATCTGAAAAATTCCCATATTGTGTTAAAATAACAGCTAAGACAAAAAGAAGCAAACAATTATACACATGACTCAAAACTTTTCTTTTATAACTAGTTATGGGTTGCAATTTCAGAACGTGGAAGCAGGAGCGCTCCAGAAACAGATGTCAAGAGATTAGACATATAAGAGATTTTTTCAAGAGATCCTTGGAGTAGCCTTGGAGAGAAGAGAAGGAGGAGCTTTGGGTAAAAGTAGATGTCTGATATCTATGAAAGCAGAGAGGGAAGAAAGAGTTTAGGTTAAGAGTCTCAGAGTGTACTTCCTCTCTAAGAAAGTTTTGGCCAGGCCAGTGCGAGTTCTCTAAGGCAAGTAGCCCTTTAGAGGAGCCCCTAGTCAGGCAGGAATGGATGCACACTAATGCTCCCTCCATATTCAGTTACTGCCTGCAAGCAGCCTGGGGCAGCTTAGGTCTATGTGCCTCCATGCTAAACTCAGGCACTCTGGTATCCAGGTGGTAGGCATCGCATGTTCCCAGGTCAGATAACCGAGTGGCAAATTTTTAGGGCTGCCATGATAATTTTCTTGACAGACTATTACCTTCTGCTTCTCTCCATAAAAGTTTCTACTTAATTATTTATCTTGTATGATTAGAAATTTATTTCAGAGCACTTCCTGGTATATAAGAAGAGACAGTTCATTTATAGGTAGGTATTCCTATCAGACTAACTTCTTTTTATGTATTTATATTATAAAATGTATATAAAGAGATTATCTGACACAATTTACATACAGAAAGATACAATTTTCTATAACCTCACTCATGTAGAATATTGTGTATACATTATGCTTTTTTGATGAAACTTTTAAAGAAATTTTATACATAGATGCTGATGAAAGCAAATTGTTTTATGTTATTTTTCATATAATGTGAAATTATGGACATAATTTCATGTTTTTACAGACTACCACCCATTGAATGGATGTGTAGATTTTATTATGTGAATGTATCATTACTTATTGAAATATTTATTATTTAAAATTGTGCTATCGCATAATACTGCAATAAGCATTCGTGTGTATGATGTTTTTCTGTATTATCTATTTGAAGAGTTTTGTCTTTTATTAGAATATATGATCATATAGATCAGGAATACAGCGTTATTTGTCTCTGTATTCCCAGCACTTCATGCATTTTTAATACATGATAATTCCTCCCTAACTGAATTAAAACATTGGGTAAGAGACTGAGCACATTAGAAAGCCTGTTTCATCAGAGAAGGTGTGATTCATTGAGATTATTATTCTACTTTCTCGGAACTCAAAGACAAGAGAGACTGAGCATTCTAGACATGCACAATCCAAATGCACTTCCTAACTATGCACTATATGGGATGCTGTGATTTTATTAGGAAATGCAAAAATATAGCCACCTGGATTAAATTTAAGTAAACATTAAGTGAAATGTTGCCAGGGAAAGTCCAAGTGAAAGAGAAAATGTATGTTCAAATTGAAGCAATCTTGTTTTAAATCATGGTTGTATTGTATAATAGTTGTATGTATTGGAAATTCTAATTTTTCTTATCTGTAAAACAGGTATATAAATGCTTATTTCATGCAATTAATGTGGATTAAATCATTTAAAATTTAAAAGGAAACTAACATGCGGTTCCTGAAACATGGTAGGCACTTAGTGGTACATTCCAGGCACAAAATTGCTCGTGAAAATATCAATCATTATAATAAAAATGCATAAAATGACACAATCAAGTGTCTAGAAGTATTCGCATGGAGGTTAAATTATACTAGTTTAAGTTATTTAAAAGAAGACCTTGAGCATGAATCTAGAATTCTCAGGTTATTATTTTAAGAAAATCATACCTGTTCCTACCAAATTATCCAAAATATATAAATGTTATAAAAATCCCCCAGCCCTCTGAAAGAGATCAGGAGTTCAGGTATACCCTAACAACTATGTTATTAAAATTATAAGTACAATCTAATCACTAAAGTAACAAAAATATGATATTAAAAGTAGTTAATAAATATTCTGAAGGTAATTTTGACAATTTAGAGGGAAGATGTAGATAAATTAACTAAAATTCATTAACTGTAATGAATTTTATTTTTGTTTTGCCAATAAATGAATACACTTTATTTATTAAATAAATACCTCCTTTATTGGCAAAAACGGGGAAAGAAGGCTTTGTAATATTATTTAGGACAGTTTTCATATTAGCTCAGTGCAACCTTGGAAAAGGCGAATATAAATCACCATGAGCATGTGGTTTTCAGATTACCAAAATATTGCTACTATACAAGATAGAAAACAAGCTGGGAACTTCTTATTTCTTCTGGGAACTTCCATTTAACTATAATCATGTTTCAAGGAAAAGTCAACTGCTTATATGTTCAGTGACCTGCCTGTAGCCACCAGATATTTCATTCTATGAAACTGGGATTGAGGGCAGAATGGAAACCTTAAATTTGGGTTGTTGCCAATATCTCAACAATTCCAATTAGGTTAGCAAGATTTCCAGGGTGACACACTGGCAGGAATTCTTAATATTTCAGTATTTTCAATGCCTTAATGAGAGATTTTTTTGAAGGAAATCATATAATGATTCAATAGTATATACTTTGCAAAGTTAAATACAACAAAACAATTACTGTAATAGAATAGTTAAGTGAAAATATATAAACTATATATGAGATAAAAGTTGAAATGTGCAAACTTTGTAACAGGTAGTGCATCCTTAGAGGTATTTATAAATTTCCCTCACAGTGAAAACAGTATAGTCTTCATTGTATAATGCAGGTGTCAAAATCCTAGATCTGACATTTTAGCAATGTTACTATGGTCAAGTTAGTTAACATCTCACATGTTGATCCTCATCTGTAAAGTAAAAATAACAAGCAAGGAGCATGGGTATGTGTATGTAAATGTATATATATATGTTTATGTATATGTATATGTGTATGTGTATGTGTATGAATATACACACACATATATATATGTATATACAAAACTGCAAAAGTATATATACATACTTTTATTGGTGCATTGTGGTCTCACATCATCTACACATCATGTAGTTCACTTGATACTACACTTGATCTTAGCCAAAAGCGATCAAGAAGCGATCACATCATCATGCAGTTCAGAGTGATAGTGACACACATGCACACAGTACTTGGACAGCTTTCTCCTAGCCCACTCCCTATTCCCTCCTCTTCCTCATACATGATATTGAGATTGGCATTGGTATTCTCACATATGTACGTAATGTCAATGGAAGTGATTCCTTCGCTGATCCTCTCTCCCTCGCCCTTGCCTGACCGCCTCTCAGTTTCTCCATTATCTGAAGTCTCTCTGGTATCCTGATTAATCCCTAGCTTCTGCATATGAGAGAAAACATATGATCCTTCCCTTCACTTTCTGTGACTGACTAATCTCACTTAACATAATGTTCTCCAAGTCCATCCATTTTCCTGCAAATGACATAATTTTGTTCTTCTTTATTGCTGAGTAGAATTCCACTGTGTGTATATCCCATAATTTTGTAATCCATTCATCTGTTGATGGACACCTAGGCTGGTTCCCTAATTTGGCTACTGTGAATTGTGCTGCTATAAACATGGATAAGCTTATATCACTGTATTATTCTGATTTCAGTCCCTTTGGAAAGATCTGATGGTTAATTTCTGACTGTAGTAGGGAGTTATCATAAGGTCATGTTAACAAGCACATCTATTTACTTGACTTACATCTTTACTTGAGAGAGCCAGAATTGTTTGGCAGAGGTTTTACCAGGGACTCTTGTATTTGAGGTGGCATTGGTGGGGGGAGCTGATAAGATTCTGGAGTAGTAGAACTGAAGCATGTGTCACTTAACATCTGTCAATTACTACTGGAGAACAGTACATCTATGAAATATATGAAAACAACCTAGTATAATTCAGACTTACTTGATTTCCTAAATGTTGGTCTTTAGCCTTCTAGACCCTTTTTCACTGGAGCATTGGAGACCTACTAAAAGGGGGTGTACTGCTAAGTCTAGAATTATCTTCCTTAAATGAGGGTGGAGTTAATTATGGGTAGTAAAAAAATTTGTTACTTTCAATGAATTGTATTTAAGTATCTATATTACTGCATGTTCCTTCCACAGTTAAGAATTAAGCTGAATCTTTACACTTGTTAAGGTATGGCAGGAAATAGTAGCTGAAGAGTCAGAGATTAATTCTCAATTTTGCTAATTACTAGATTTGTGCTCTAGATAGTTTCTGATGGGTCTTCATTTTTCTCATTTACAAAATTAAGGTAGGGAATTTGGGGATCTCTGGGTTCTCCTTTCTAGTCTTAAATTTTGATAGTCATGGTCCTCCTGCCCCCTACAAAGTATATACAAAGGATGAGTCACCCACTCTTAATTTGATGATCCCTCTATGAGAAAGTTCCTAAAATAATTTTTTTTTAATTTATGGAAGGAGCAAGAGCATGGGAGTATACAATGCATTTCCTTTTTTCTTCAAATATTTCTTCATTCATCTTAATTCTTCTTTAACGCACCTGTATTTTTATATATTTTAATAGGTTATTATAACTTTTCCTGTAATTATTATCCTTTAATAATTATTTTTGAGTGTGGTAGTTTAGGGTCACCCTATACGGTTGTGTAGACTGTGTACCACATAAATCTGGTGGCACCATTCACATTTTAATCCATGTCTATGTGGGTTTTAATATCGGTTATGGGAGTAGTCAAGATTTATTTTATTATTTAAATATCACAAGTAATTTTTCTTGCACTGAATTCTTAACTTTTGAATTTTATTATATCAAAGAGCTCATATGATAAAGTAGCATTTCCATAATACTTTTTTCCCCTCTCACTGCTCCATTATGCAGTTATAATAACAGTAATCTATTTTTGTATTCACAATTTGATTAAAATCTCTATCATCCATTTTTTCTTTGAATTATTTAGTGTTGATAAGGCAGATGATGAAGATGATGAGGATTTAACAGTGAACAAAACATGGGTCTTGGCACCAAAAATTCATGAAAGTGATATCACACAAATTCTCAACTCATTGCTTCAAGGCTATGACAATAAACTTCGTCCCGATATAGGAGGTAAGTTTGAGTTATCATTCTGGGATTTTAATGATTATAAAAAAGACTTCAGTGATGCTGTTTTAATCATTGATGTCATATTTTTTGAGTGTTGAGTTGGAAGATTATTAGTTGGAATTGTCACTGTCTTTGTGAAGTTCAGAGTAGGACCTGAAACAAAAGATATATATATATTTTTAATGTAATTGTTTTACAACTGCTACCATGAAAGGTGCTACCACAGAGTTTTGGTAAAACTGCTTGAAATGCTGAGAAATAAAAGAGCTAACATTTGAAAAGCAAGTGGGAGTTCTAGTTTTGTGCCAATACCACGCTGTTTAATTAACACAGAATTATAATTGTTTACAATTAACTTTGTTCTTCAGGATTGTTACTTTAAGTCTCTGTGATTATGTATAAATTTTATAACATTAACTTACCAGTTTTTCACTCTTACTGCTTAAAAGAAAAAAATGTAAATGAACAAAGATTTATACTGAGATGATATTAAATCTATAGTCGGCATAGGAAAATTGAAATCTTTACCATATTAAATTTTTACCATACCAAATTCCTGGACATTATACATTTCTCTATTTATGTATTTAATTTTATAAATTATGTTTTCATAAAGAAGTATTGCAATAAGTTTTGATTTTTAAGATGTTTCAAGTTTTTGATGTGAGAGTGAATTGATATTTTTAAAAAAGTGTGTTCTAATTTTTTATTTTTAATATACTTAAATACAGTAGATTTTCCCCATATTAACTCTGATCTCGAAGACTTGCTAAATTTATTAATTTTAATTATTTATTGTTTGATTCCTCAGGATATTTTGTTTGTTTTTGTACTGGAGATTGAACCCAGGAATATTCTACCTCTGAACCATATCCCCAGTCATTTTTTACATTTTATTTTAAGACAGGGTCTAGCTAAATTGTCCAAGCTAGTCTTGAACTCAGTCCTGGCTTAGCCTCTTGGGTAGCTAGGATTATAGGTGCGCTCTATCACACTGGGCTTCTCTTCTGAATTTTTTTGTAAGACAGAAAATTGTGACTATTTTTGCAAAAATGAATATTTTAATTTATTTCCAAAATTATATATTTTCTTGACATATTACTATGGCTAGGACTAAAGTGCAGTGATGAATATTCTTGACTTGTTTGTGATATCAGAGAAAGCAATCCAAATTTTACTAATGGGTGTGATATTTGCAGTGGGCTTCCTTCTGTTGATTACCTTCTTTTCTAATTTCGTTAGGGTTCTCCCAAATGTTCAAATACTATCTGTGCAAGTATTAAAACAATCATATTGATAATATTTTACCTGTTTTCATACTATTTATAAAATAAATTTTAAAGTTTGAACAAAATTGTTCTTCCTTTGATAAATACACTTGATTCTGATATAGTAACTTTCAAAAATTATAACTAGATTCAATTTGATAATATTTTGTTTTGGAATCTATATCTATGGTCATGAAAAATATTAACTAGTCATTTTACTTTCTATAATCTATTTCTAAATTTTAGAATCAAAATTGTACTAGCATCTACCAATGAGTTATGTTTTTCCTCCCTTTTCATCTCTGAATTTATCTAAGATAAATGCTATTTCTAGTTTAAATACTTGAAAGAATTCTTTGGCAAAGTCATGCTGGCTTAGAGATATTTGGGGGAAAGATTTTTAAGAGCTCAACATTTTAAATAGGTATAAGTATATGTGAACTTTTTATTATTCTTTGACCACTTTTGATAAGTTGAACTTTGTAAGAAATTAAATATATTTTTTTCAAATTTACTTGTGTTGAATTGTTTTGTAATATTTTTATGATTTTAGGATCTGAGCCTTTCTGTGTGTTATTACTGCTATTAGTAATCTCAGTTTCTTCATTTATGAACCAATCTTGAAATAATTTTTCAATTTTATTAGTATCGTAAGAGAATCAAATTTTGACTTTTTTAATTTTCTGTGCTGAAAAATTATTCTTTTTTTTGTTGTTGTGGTACTGGGGATTAAACCCAGGGGCATTCTACCTCTGAGCTATACCCCCAGCCCTACTTTTTATTCTTTATTTTGAACCCGAGTCACACTAAGTTGTGGTGGGCCTCACTAAGTAGCTGAGGCTGGCCACGAACCTGGATCCTCCGGTCTCAGCCTCCCAAGTACTGGGATTACAAGCGTGTGCCACCATGCCTGGCCTGAAAAATTATTCTAAATCTCATTGATTTATAATGTTTGGGTTATTATGTTAATGATTTCTTTCTATTTAATTTGCTGCTTTATGAGATTATTTAAATTATTTCATTTGAAAATAAGTTTTAGGCTTATTAAAATAGCATCTGTACATATCGCGTGCTCTAGAGGAAGCTGCTTGCTCCGTAGTCCTGCCACTGAAGGTCACTGCTTCAGGCAGCTTCCTGAAAATTGTTCCATGGTTCCTGCCATGGGAGGTCGCTGCTCCAGGCAGCTTCCTGAAAATAGTCTTCTCTCACAAAAAATGATACGAAGTCAGTCTGATACAATTTGGAGAGAATTATATTTAATATTTGGGGGGGTCAGGAAGGAGACAGATGACAATTCTCCCAGCCTCTGTAGCCAGTGTCCCTTTTTAAATTCAGGGTTTAAACAAACAAAATGAACAGCAAGGAGGTCACAAGTTAAGTTTAGAGTCACAGGCTAAGTTTTAGGAAAAGGCAGTCATGAGCTAGATTTAGGGAGTGGCAGTCAGGAGCTGAGTCTAGGGAGGGGCAAGGTGAACATTTCAGGGAGAATAGGAAGTCATCAAATTCCACCTTTAGGTCTCATCTGGTCCAAGGAAGCTTGTCTGCTTGGGGACAATTTCTACTCAGTATGTACTATGTACATACCTAAGCCAGTCGGAAATGGTGACCTCATTGCATGGGTTAAGATGGCTCCCAACATGTACATGGAATTCCCATAATCCCTTACTGTTGACCTTAATATTATTAATATCATATATAACCATAGATAATGTACCTAAATCAAAAAAATAGTGTTCATACAATATACATACAACTGATCTATGCCTTTTTCTAACTATGTGCTTCTTAAATATCCCTTTTTTATGCTTCAGAACTCCAACTAAATCATACCATGTGCTTTGTTTTCATGTCTCCTTACTCTCCTCTGATCTAGTATTTTTTTCAGTTTTTCTGTTTATTTATGACCTTAATAATTTTAAAGAATACTGAATTTGAGCTGAATTTGAGCTTTTCTGATGTTTCTTAAAGTGATAGTGTGCCCTTTCGGTGTGCTACTGTAGGAAGTACACTCTCTTAATATATCTTACTACCTGTGATGTTAGCTTGACCATGTGATTAATTGTCATTTCTTCTGGGTTTCCCTACTGAAATTTCTTATTTTCACCTTTTTGATTAATTCATATGCTTTGAAGAGATACTGTGAGACTATGCAAATGTTTCTCAGCATACTCGTGTCCACTATTCTACTATGCATCAATGATTTTATCTGTGACATTATTACTGTGCTGTTTGCCAAACAGTGACTCAATATTACCATCATTCCTTCTATGCATATTGATTGTAATTCTACCATAAGGAAGCACTGTACCTTCTCTTTCATTTACTTATGTATTCACTTATTTACATTAGTGTAGACTCATAGACATTTGTTTTATTTTATAATTTATTATCCATTACTATCATTATTCATTTTGTTGTACAGTATAAAAGATTTAGCCACTGGAACCTCCTATAATTTGATTCCTCTCTCGTACACACTCCCATTTTTTCTAAGCTTAGTTTATTTTCTAGCATATCAAATATTCCAGGCTCATCTTGACCCAGAAATAGAATGCACTATTTCTCCAAGGAGACCTCTTTCTTTCTTTTTGTCTTTCTTCTTGCTTCTCTTTTTCAGAATGATGTTTAGAATCCATGACTTAGGACCTAGATATATTCATTAATATTGAATCTTACTGCTTTTTTTGCCTTCTTAGTGAACAGTACAGAAAATAATTCATATTCTATGCACATTCATAGGCATCTATATTTCTATCTCATTTTTGGTTTTCTTTTTTGCAGACCTGGGGATTGAACCCAAGGGTATTCTACCTCCGAGCTACCTCCCCAGCCCATTTTTTATTCTTTAAGTTGCAGAGGGCCTAACTAAGTAGTTGAGACTGGCTGTGAACCTGTGATCCTCCTGTCTTAGCCTCCCAAGTACTGGGATTACAAGCATGCGCCACCGTGCCCGGCTCTATCTCATTTTTGAATATGTGCTATAAATCACGAATTTGTACTGATAGCTCTAATTCCAATCCAAAGACCACAGAATTCATTTTAGCCTTTACACTTTTCTTATTTGTAGCTCCTTTTTCCAACAGTGAAAACTTAACTCTCATGTATCTATAGTATATTATCTTCTTTTATCAATTCTAATAAATACACAGCATACTTTAGAATGTAATATATCTCTGTATATCATACATATCTATGAAAAATAACTAATGAATAAAATATTTACATACACATCTGTTATTTTACAGTATATAATCAGATTATTATTTTCTAGATTTACTTAGATTAGTCTTTCTTCCACTTTCCCTTTAGTGCTATATTTACTCATTTTGAACATAGATTGCTTCAAGGGTTAACTGGTAATGTTTAATTTTGAGCTCATCCCACATTGTGGTTATATTACATTATTTTTATATTTATGGCATATTATTGTGGTTCTAATAGTCAGAATTATCTACAAATATATAATCCATGCCATGTCTCTTCCCCAACTTACCTTCTACCTTATTCCCATTTTCATTATGAGTTAACTAAGTTCTTTGGTTTCTACTTAATTCTCAGTGTATTTATTTGCACAAATAAGCAGATACAGGTATATTTTCTTATATATACTATTACTTACATGAAAGGCAATCTATTATTTTTCATTTTTCCATTTTCACTTATATTTTCTTTATTTTTTACATATGTATTGTAATCCATTGTGGAATTATGGTTGTTTCTGATAGTTTGCAGATACCAAGAAGGCAACAATGATTTATTGGGTGTATACATGTTTTCATGTTATTGGACACATAACTCATGGTATGTTCCTAGACATTGGATTGCTTTGTCAAAATATATGTGCATATTAAATTTTGCTTTAGTTTGTTATCTGACAAAATCATCTCCAGGAAAGTTATGCTGTTTTCAATTCCTACGAGTAATGTATGAAAATGCCTGTTTTCCTACAGTTTTAGCATCAGATATATTGTCTTAGCTTTTAGTGTGGACAAGGCTGATAGCTGAGAAGTGGTGTCTCATTGCTGTTTTAATTTCTGTTTTTGGAATTGTGAGACAGAATGGTACATGCTTGAGGGTAAATTTAATATCATTTTCAGAATTTTTTATTCATATTCACTTCCTATTGTCTATTGGATATTTGGGCATTAATTTCCAACTTTAAGAGAAAAATTCTTATATATTCTTATATAAGAAAGAATGTAGTGGGTGGAGTAGCAGCCTCCAGAAAATATGTCCATGTCCTAATCTCCAGAACCTGAGTATGTTACCTTATTTGGAAAAGTGATCTTTGCAGATATAATGGGATTAAGGACCTTGAGATTAGGGTATCATTTGGAATTACCCAGGCACCCTAAATCCAATTACAAGAATTCTTATAGGATAGAGATAACAGAAAAAGAGATGAAAGAGGTGAAGGCTGACAGATACATAGAGGGGAAAGGGATATGGACCATAGAATCATGAGGATTACTGCAGCCAGAAATTAGAAGTATTTTTTTTAAAAGCAGTACTGGAAATGAACAACTTAATGAAGAAAAGATTTATTTTGGCTCAAAGTTTCCTAGGCTTCAGTCCATGTCTGGTCAGATCCATTGCTTTGGGCTTGAAGTGAGGCAGAACATCATAGCAGAAGGTCGTGGCAGAGGAACGGCTCATGGTTACCAGGAAGGAGGAAAAGAGAGAGAGAGGGAGGGAGGGAGAGAGAAACAGAGAGAGAGAGAGAGAAACAGAGAGAGAGAGAGAGAGAGAAGAAGAAGGTGCTGGGGATATCCTTGCAGGACACTTGCCCAGTGTCTTCCTCCAGTCAAGCCCCAACTCCTACAATTTCTACTGCCTCCCTTGTAGTCCATTCAGCTATCAGTAGATTAATCAACCAATGAAGTCAGGGCTCTTCTGACCAACTTCCCAAGAGCCCCACCTCTGGACTTTGCTCAATTGGGGAATAAGCCTTCAACACATGAGCCCTTGTGGGACATTCCAAACCCAAACCATAATAGTAGCGTATATAAATAGATGATTTTTATTACCAATTCATATGGCACTAATTGCTATCTTTTATCCAATAACATTCACTAATTATCTACTTCTGTTACATATTCTTATGTTCCCTCACAACATGTATTTAAAAATTAGTTTTATAACCTTATAATGGCCATTTAGTCTTTAATCTGCATCAAAATATGTAAAAATATTTAACATTAGTCTTTTATGCTGAAGTTTCTCCAGTGATTTCTTCCTTGAGTAGGTTTTTTAGGTAGTTTTTATATGTTGGAAATTAATTTCCTTTTGACTTGATTCTTGAAGGACAGAATGGCTGGATATGAAACTTTTAGATCATGCTTTCTTTCATTGTGCTTTCTTTTAATTAGGCTATTTCACTGGTGACTTGCTTTTTGTGTTATTTTTGGGAAGTTTGATGCCGGTTCATTTTTTAGTTCTTATAGTTTATTTAATCTTTTTTCTTTTCCACTGCATGCCTTTGGCACTTTTCTTTATCTTTCAACTGAATGATTTTACTAGTACATGTCTCAGTGATGTTCAATTGGTAACTATTTCCCAAATTCTTGATAATTCTTTTCATAATGCAATTTCAGATTTTCTCTCTACTTTTGAAAGATGGATATATTTGTTTATTCATTCATTCATTCACTCATTTTGCATTATAACATTGAATATTATTTCTAGTCCATTATATTGGCTTTCTTCATGCATTTCAATTAGAGGTTTATTCATTTATGTGCTCTGCCTTTTTTTCCTGGTTATTACTAAAATTTTTAGTGTATTCATTTTTGTCATCTTATAATTTTGTCTTTTTCTTCCCTAAGTTTGATTCTCTATTCATTTTTCCTATTTTTAGGAGATCAGGGAAATGCATTCTTCTTTCTTAATTTCTAAATGTCTGATTCAAAGTGATTTTTGTTATTCCCAAATGCTTGTTTGAACACATTTAACTATTTGGAGTATTTCCAGGTTGCTGTTGATTAATATATTTTGGGGATTTTCCAAAGTTGGCTTGCATTGGATCTTGCATTCTTATTTTGCAATAATTATTTTGTCTAATTATGTTGTGGTTTATAGGTATTCTTAATTCACTGATGTCCTCTAATGTCATAATAACAAATCCCAATACTTTGAATGGATTTGTTGCTGCCAGTGATGTTTGTTTTCTGATGTGGAAGAGAGTATATGACCCCCAATTTATTGGCTCTGCTTTTTTCTTGTAGGGGCATAAAATTCTCCCCTCCTTGCTTCTTTTCTTCTTCACCATTTAATCTCTAAGGAACATTTATTTTTTCCATTTCTCTCTGCCCAGAAATAAATTAAAAATTTTGATTATAATTATTAACACATACATAATACAGATTAGTGGTATTCACTGTCATATTTCTAAACATGCATGCATACATTGTACATTGATCATGTCTACCCACTCTTCCTCTACCCTCTTCTCTCCCTTCTTGCTCCTGCTCTTTCCCATTCTGTCACTCCTCTTTCCAATCCCTAATGATCCATCTTCTACTTTCAGGTCTTTTTTTTTCCTTAACATAATGCCCTGCAGTTTCATCTATCTTTTGGCATATCAAAACCTGTGGGATACAGAGAAAGCAGTACTAAGAGGGAAGTTTGCAGCAATGAGGGCCTACATCAAAACAAACAAACAAAAAACCCAGAAAGATCTCAAATAAATAACCTAATGATATCTTTCAAGGTCTTAGAAAAGCAGGGACAAACCAAACCCCAAATCAACAGAAGGAAAGAAGCAATAAAGATCAGAGCAGAAATAAGTGAAATGGAGATTAAAACAACAATGTTCAATGAGACAGAAGTTGTTTTATAAAAGATAAAACTGAAAAATATTTAATTAGACTAATAAAAATAATAAATAAATAAAAAGACCCATGTAAATAAAATTAGAGATGAAAAAAGAGACATTACCAGAGAAAATCAATGGATTATTTGGGATTATGTTGAAAACTATGTGCAAATAAATTGGAAAATATAGAAGAAATAGTCAAATTTCTGGATACTTGAGGCCCACCAACATTGAACCAAGAGGATATAAAAACCTAAATAACTCAATAATAAGTAAAGCAATTGAATCTGTAATGATAATTCTCCCAAGAAAGAAAATTTCAGGACCATATGACTTTACTGCTGAATTTTGCCAAACTTTTAACAAAGAACTTACACTAATGCTTCTCAAACAATTTCATTGAGTTGAAATCGAGGGAACTCTTACAAACTCATCCTACAAGTCCAGCTTTACCCCACTACCATAGCCTGATAAGGACAAAACAGAAAAGAAAACTGAACACTAATATCCCCAATCAATGGAGGAAAAAAATTCTCAACAAAATAACTCAATAAAATTCAACATTCCTTCATGATAAAAGTCTTGAATAATTTGAGTGTAGAAGGATCATGCATCAATATAATATAGGCTATATATAATCAACCCATAGCCAATATCATATTGAAACAACTTATTTTGGAGACTAAGCTTTCATATCACACATACTTATAGATCTCATTGTTCTTAGTGCTTTTTCTAATCCCGAACACATTTTTTTTTTTTTATATTTGACGGTCATTTGAAATTTGGGCTTTCTGTCTTCAAGCTCTTCTGAGGATATAATTTATGTGCATTTCTTTTTTTCTCTCTTTGTTATTCTATACTTTTTTGGAGGAACTACTGAGAAATGGGGCATAAGAAATTTGTATAAGTTGCCTTAAGCACTGGTTTAGCCACTCTTAATATATTATTTGTAATTTCTTCTTGGACACATGGAGTATCTAAGATAAATATTGCTGAATTTCAATAATTAGGCTATGTTTTAGGTAGATTTTTATTGATACTTAATTTATTTCATTGTTTGGAGAACATATTTTGTAAAACTTTCCTGTCTTCTAAGGAATAGTCATTTGAGATGTCTCAACTGATAGCTTAGAATTTGTATCAGGAACCTTTCTCCTTTGAGGCCTCTTATCCCTGAAGTAGCTGAAATCTCTCCATGATATCTTAAATGCTTGACAGCTGTGTATATTCAATTTGTTTGCATCACATCATATACATGTAAAATTTAGGAATTAACAAATGACTTGAGGAAAGGTTGAATATAGAACGTACAATTAAATTCCTTGTCCTTTCCTTTATTCCAGGGAAATCCTAGCTGTTTTGTCAGCCCTTACTCCAATTTTCTGTCCAGCCCAATGAGACAGTTGCAACCTGTGATATGGGCCTGGGTTTCCTTTGTTGAAAGATGTTCACTTATAAATTCAGCCTTTTTAGTAAACACAGATATTTTTAAGTAGAACAAAATTTTCTTTTACTTTGTTTTCATTCTGAAAAATTTTCTTAGCTTTCTTCCTGATCCATAGATATTTTTAAATACTTAATTTCTAAGTATTTAGGGATTTTCAAGATATCTTATATTGTTATTAATTTCTATTTTAACTTTGTTGTAACCAGAGAATATACTTGTATTATTTCAACCTCATATAAGCCCAATATAATCATTAAAACCAGAAAGATAATATTGATATTCTACTAGTATTCAATACTCAGGCCCAATTTCCAATTGTCCCAATAATGTATTTACATGTTAAGGATCCAATTCAGAAATAATCATTACCTTTTCTGATTTTTTTTGCTTCATTGATGAATTCTATCAAATATGTAAAACATAAATAAGATAATATAAATTTTATACAAACTCTTTCAAGAAAATAGAGGCAGATTCTCTGCTCATTTCACGAAACCAGCATAATCCTGATAACCAAACCAGATTGAGACATTAGGATAATAAAAACTTATTGTTAAATATACCTCTTAAACAAAGTATCTGTTGAATGAAATAGTTGGTCATTTGAAGGATTAGTTTGAGGATAAACAACTGGCTGATTAAAGGAAATTTCTGAAAAGTTTCAGAAATCTTTGAACACAGTTTGGTGAAAAGAAATCTATAAATGGGTGGGAACTAACGGGGACACAATATCCATCAGTATGTGAGACTGCTCATACTAGGGGATTGTTTTATTTTTAAAAATTGTACCTATACCATTTGCAAACAATAATATATTTGGTTTCATAAAAATATTTGTAAATAAAAGTCACAAACATAGAAAATAGCATCTGTATATGATAACTGCAATATATACATCAGTGGGACTTTTGTTTATTTTTAAATGGTTATTCTGGCAAGATAAGAAAAAAAGTAAAATTTATACTCCAGGATTAGCGACTTTAATTGACCTAGATTGAACTTAATAATTAAAAGTGCCCAAAAAGCTATATAATAGGCTAATGATATCTTAGAGAGATTGGGATTGGGTGTCCCCCAAAAATTACGGTTAAAATAAACTCTTGATAAAATATTTTTTTGAAAAATATTTATATCAGTTTATATTTTCTGATTAATAAACTAATTACCCACCTCTAGAGCTGGCTCTCCTCAATTTTGCCTTAGGTACCTGGAAACTGAATGGGGAAACCTTACTGATCTCACTGCTGTCTTCATTTTAAATGCTTTTCTTTTTCTTCCTCTTCCTGTTCTATGGAGGCTCAAGTTGCCCTAAACCTCTATCCTCCCTATCTGTTCCTTCCCACTGGGAGTTTATCTACTTATATTCTGGTGGTGTACTTAAAGCAAAGTACTTCAATCACAGCACAGAAAGAGGCCTTGCAAAAATAATCCAATGTCATCTCTACTTGCTTTCTATATAGAAAAAAATGCAATTTTCTGTGGCAGTACATGGGTATGTGACTCGTTACACTACTGCAAAGAAAGATCTTTGATCTCTGTGTGTATTGATGAATTAAACATAATCTGTGTGCCTCCTTTCAAGACATCATTTAATGATCCTGGAATGACAATTCCCTCTTAGTAACATTTTTCTTATTTTGGATTGAAATATGATGTTTTCACTTTTTAACATCATGAAAATACTACAATTTGAGCTGGAAAAATCATTGTACTGAGAAAGAGTATTTTCTCAACTTCCAAGACGCTTTAATTTTAATATTACTCACAAGTGCTATTCAAAGTGTAAGTCAATCAAGTGGCAATGAGTCACTATTAAGGAGAAGTTACAGATTTCTGTTGTTTTCTCTTAATTATATTGTCTGAATCATATAATCACTAGCTGTAGTTTCAAAATTAATCTAAAATATTTTCTTTTACTTTCAGATTTATTCTTTCTCATCTTTTGGGCTGCAGATTAAAGTACTAGATCAAATGCCAGCCACCTAATTTATAAAGTATAGTACAAAATAAATCAAAAAAGATTTATAGTTTGCAAGTATATACTTAATGATTAATAATTGAATATCGTCTTTATCAATAGCATGAGCTTACTGTCCCATCCCACATGCAGTTACTTTATGTTGATTCTGAAATACTCAATTGTCCCCAATGTCATGTAGCTCACGGCCTAATACCAGAGTTAATATTTTTCTAACACACATAGCTTCTTCCTGTAGTTGGCTAAGAAATACTGATATCAAGAAACCAGGACAACTCACTCATATCTAAAACCTTCTACATTATAAATGCGACAAACATATCTTGTAAATAACATGTCCTCAGGAGCCATTTATTCCTTAGTGTAAACAACGTTCAGCCCCATGTATTATACAGTAGAAGCCTGAACTTAGTGTTTGTTGATTTATCGTTATAACTGAAAAAATATCTAATTATGTAAGAATGGTATGTGGCTTATGCCAGTTGTAATTGTTTATAACTGGTAATAAATATACTTACAAAGGGAACTTCAAAAACCTATTGTATTTTTGTTAATCAGCTTTCATAAAAACTATTATGCAAATCTAATTATAATTAGGATAATTATATGATATTTATTGGCCACAGTGCATAGCTAATCAGAAATACATGGCAAACAATTAAAGCAACTCATCTCAGAAGTCATCAACCTAAGCTAAATTGTAAAATAGTTTATAAATCATATGCCTACTTTTGTTTAAGTTATCTAACTCTTGTCTAACAGGCTGAGTTACCTTTTCATATTATTGTATGGGCCTGGAAACTTACAGTTTTTTTAATCAAACCTTATTTATTTTTCTGTTAGGAAAAGTTATATAACATGTAATAAAATTCTTGTCTGAGGAAAATACTAAACAAAACAAAAATTATGTAAATGCTGTGTGTTTTCCTAAGTGCAGACTTTGTTTTCATTGCAAGGGCTAAAAATAAGTATTGTTTGAAGCTATGTAAGCATTATTTTGCAAAATGCCTAAAGTTTTCCATTGAGGTTTGGTAGCATAGAGACCAGTTGGGAAAATGTCAAGACAGGGAGATCCAGGTTAAAGAAATACTCAAACAGGAAGATTTAACCATGTATTAGAGGAGGAAGTACACTCAGGTCATTCATAACCTCTGAATTATGAATTATGAATGACAAACACTAGGCCACAAATGAAAAGCAGACAAAATTTAGAAAGGGGAACTGAGCTAATGTGACTAATACCATGCTACAATTCCAAGTGAACTTTTACTCTGCAAGGTGATCTTTCTGCTTCATCTCATTTATTTTTCTTCATAAAATACTTTGTGAAAAATATGACAGATTTTCTTCTTGAAATGTGTGTCTTCTTCTTGTCTATCTTGTGAATACTTATAACCATTCCTCAACAAGTATTTCCTGAATCAACAATGAACCTTTATATATTATTTGGTGGTGGTATTGAGGGGAACAAAAGAAACTATGTAAAAACGGTTTTCATAGCAAAGGAAAAGCGTATGGTTATAAATTGTCATTACTCTGGTAAATTTCATTAAAGGAAGCCAAAAATCTCTTTAAAGTGAAGCCCAGAAAGAAATCAGAAAGTCTAAATCACCACCAGATATGGCAGTATTGTGGATATTCGTTAATTCTATCATTCGATAAGGATTCACATGGCTAATGAGAGCTACACATTTTGTTACAGTATAAATTATTGTGTGCACCTTTTAAAGACTAACTGGGAAACTACTAATGTTTACATTCAAAGCACAATAGATAATTTCCATAGGAATGTCTGTACAAAATACCCTGAGAATTAAGTATAAAGATTTCTTACATTGAAGCCTTAGAGCCGACTACCAAAAATCTAAAGGAAAATTATTAACGAGAGGAATGAAGGAGGTATGTGCACAAATACTTATTCAGCTCATATGAGTCAAACATGGAGTTAGTTTCTTGACACACATTAGGTCCTTTAAGTCTAATAACTATACTACAAGTTCCATTGTGTGCTGGAACTGGCTCACAATATACATGCCATATATTGTCTCAACTCTGTATTCAGTAGTTTCACATTGGTATCTTTAAATCGGCCATTGTAAGAGTATTTACAACTTGAAAATTAGCAAAAGAAATGAATCAGGGCTTTGCCCCTCTTCTCTGAGGGCAATGTTGCTAAATATTTGCTAGTACACTACTGACGGGCAGTATCTTACTGAATTAAGTTTCTCACTTTAGGTGGGTGATTTAGATATTTTTTAATATCTTCAGGTTTTGCACTGGACTTTTTTAGTTAAAAACTCATTTTTAGGTATATGATTGATTTTCAAACTGAAGTTTGGTGTTTTTATAATGGACCATGCTTCTGAATTTCATATTGAAAAATATTTCATGATTGAAATAGCAAAATATTATGAGTTATTAAGAATTATTTAAAACTAAGATTTCTTTAAAATGACCTCTGGTGGTATCTTTGACCATTCTCTCTGTTGGTATTTTGCAGTGAGGCCCACAGTAATAGAAACTGATGTTTATGTAAACAGCATTGGACCAGTTGACCCCATAAATATGGTGAGTAATGAATAGTGAAAATATATGGATATGTAAATGCCTTCGTAATAGATTGAGTATGTGAGGGATTTCTTATAGCTGATACTGAATGAATTCAGATTAACCTGTGCAATTACTATGTGTGAGGTTTTGGCAAATGAAAATAAATAACCCTTACCTAAGAACCGGTAGCCTCTTATTCCTCTTATTCCAATACACTATATTTGATAGGACTATACTAGGGCATAAATAATTAATACCTGATCCATCAAAAGTAGGTCCCTGAAGAAATATGGGGAAAAATCAGAAGGCCTGAGGGGAAAATAGTTTGAGATGGAAAGGGACTGGAGGGGACCTAACTGAGGGAGGCAAGAGAGGGAAAGGAAGACTTGAGGAGGGAAACACTTCAGTGGACATGATGTACATGCACAAATTTATCAAAGCCAATCACAGTGCTGGGCAGGGGAGGTGGGGAGGGAGAGGGAGTGGGGTGGGAACTGGGGGAGGTTCAACGAGTACGGTGTGCATGTATGCCTCTGTCACCCTGAACTTCATCACGATGTATGATTACAATGCACAAATAAAAAATAAAAGAAAAAGAAAACACACACACACACACACACACACACACACACATTCACACACAAAGTCAAAGAAAAATTAAACAGCCTAAAAAAATCAGAACTTCCGGCAATTTGGTGTTTTCGAAATATAAAGTGCCAGGTAAGGAACTAAGGCTGAAGGGAAATTTAAGGGCCTTATTTAGGAGGTCCTGCCAACTATCATAATAGGAAGCTTGTGTATTGTGTTATGTATTGTATGAATTGTATCTCTTTGGGTAAAAATGAGAAGCTTCATCAGGTGAATGTCATGGGCATTTACCTGATGTCACTTTGTATTTTTATTATTAACAGTGTTGGAGATGGATGTAAGAGGTCAAGTTCAGAATTAGAGACCAAGGAAAGAGGTTGTTGCATTAGTCTGGGCAATAGATCTCCAAGGTTTTGCCTAGTATAGAAACAATTGAGCTATACAGTACAATAGCCCATCTAAGAAACATTAGGTGAATTTTTCAGAATTTGGTAACTGATTGGTTATACATAGGCTGACTCCAGGTATAGAGTTAAGTGACTTTGCAGATGACAGAGTCATTTTTTGAGATAGGAAATACAGGCATATGTGCCCCAAATGCTAAGAGCATACCTTCAGGAGGAGCTGTCCAGCAGTGATTTGTTTTATGTACTTGCTATTATGGAAGAAATTAGAACTGGTTATAGACAGAACAGAAAGGAAAAGGGGGCAAGGAGCATATAATATATCTTAAAATCTCAGAATATGTGAGATGATCCAAGGATATGTTCAAATAAGGAAGAGTGCAGGGTTGAGATCAATGTATACACAGTACAGGGGGAATAAAGAGAAGTACAGAAAAGGGGCATATGTAGTAAAGTCAGAGGGATACGAAAACAACCTGGAGAAGATATTTTACAATATAAACAACTAAAGAGGATAAGGATGGAGGAAATAATAACGTTGCTTAAGTACATAGAATTGAAAAAGAAATAGATTAGATTAGGCCCACCAGCATTAGTGATGAGGTGATGATTATCTCTGTTAGATGAAATTTGATAAAATGGTGAAGGTAGGAAAGTGATAACAGTTGAAACAAACATCATACTCCACCCTCCACCCTGGTCTCATATCTAAACTTCTTGCCACAGGGCCCTGAAGATATATATGGATCCTGAAGGGATGATCATGTAATCAGATACTGGTGGAGGGTGCTGGGAGTAGTAACATTGCAAATTTAATTTTATGAACCACTAATTCAAGAAACTTGGCCTAGAAGAGGATGATATAAGAGTATAGGGGTAGACAAAATATAGTTAGGAGGAATAATTTCTAGTGCTTGACAGCAAGGCTGGGTGACTCTTGTTTACAATTTATTACATATTTCATAAGGCACTAGGAAAAAAAGAGTCCAAAGGTCCCCAATGCAAAGAGATAATACATGTTTAAGACAATGGAAATGTGAGTTAACCTGATTTGATTGTTATACATTGTATACATATATGAAATCAATGCACTGTAGCCCATAAATATGTGTAATTATGTGCAACACAAAAACTTTAATAAAAAAGAGTATGGAGTAGGGAAGACACAGAAAATAACAGAAATAAGGGAGGAAGAGAGAAATAAGGGAGGGTATGAGAAAATACAGAAATATAGGAATAAGGGTGTGATATTAGAAAATGTCAAGGGAGGGCCACTTAGGAAAATGATAACGTATGTTACACATGCTTTATCTTTCATACATAGATTAATGTTTTATTGCTGTTTGAAGAACATAATTAATGTTAGCAATGCAACCAATGACATTATTAAAATAGATTCTATAATGTTTTGTTCCAAATCCTATTAGCCCCATTTCCCTGGGTCAAACTCCTGGGTTTTATTTAATGGGCTCAATAATGTGCTATAGTAATCATCTCCTTTAATTTTGCTATCTGCATTATTAGTCCACTAGGGTTGCCATAACACAGCAATAAAGACTGTGAAGCTTAAGCAACAGAAATTCATTTTTGACAATTGTGGGAGCCAGAATTCCAAGGTTAAGGTGATGACTGGTTCGATTTCTTCCTAGGCCTCTCTCATTGGCTTGCAGATGGTTGCCTCTTAGCTGTGTGGGTGCATGGTTTTGTCCTCTGTGCTTGGTTTTCCTTGGTATCTCTTAGTATCTAAATTTCTCTTCTTATCACAAGCCAGATTGAATTAGGGCCCACCCTAGAGGCTTTATTTTAAATGACTCATTTATTAAAAGGCTGTCTCCAAATACAGTCACATTATGAGGCACTGGGCATTAGGGCTTCAAGACATGAATTTTGGGGGTAACCCATTTCAGCCAATAAGACATCCAAAGATAATTCTCCACATTTTGCTGATTTTCTCCCTCACTTGATTTATTCAGTTATTATAAGAGTCAAATCATCTCTTTATTACAGGCCTTAATCACTTTATACCTGGAGAACCATCATAATACACCTAGCTGTTGTCTGTATCTCTTTATTCCTACAGTGCTATAGCCACACTCAGCTATTCTCTTCTTAAGTGTGATGTTCACTTATGTGACTGGCATTGACTTTCACGGTGTCTGCACCGATTGCTGTAGTGACAGCACTTTGGCCATGCAAAACTGACATCTTTGTCACCTTAATGCAAATAAATGTGAACTGGCTGTAGATAAATTGATTTTGTGAAAAGAGTGGGATGTCCGGGTGGCCTAGAAATTAGTCTTAGATTAGGGGCTAACAGTCAGGAATGATAGGGCTGGAGTCAAACCTTTGTCAGGAATTAGCTAAAGCTCTGCAAGATGAGGAAAGATGCCTTAAGGTGAAGGGAGAAGAAAAAAAGAATGAATATCAGACCTTAGCAGAACATGCATTTAAATACCTGAAAGCTGAGGTAGTAAATGAACTAACAAGTTTGGCAAGCAAATGAAGACAAACAGCGCCAACGAAAAAAAAAGTGAAGAGAAAGTCGCAATGAGATTTCAGCACCAGCGTCAGCTCTGACCCAAACAAAGTCCTATGCAACCAGTTGAATTTTGTAAAGAGAAAACATTTTATGTACCTGTAGGTAATAATGTTAAAAATTTAACATTATGCAAGTAAGATATTTCATAAGGTAATACACTACTAAAATGTTAATTATTTTCTTGTGCAGAACCTTATAATGTTAATTTTCTGGGTTATCAATGCTTAGAGAAGGCAAGTCTATTTGAACATATGGAAAAGTCTGCATTTTTCTGAACTGCCATATATATTTGTTTGGGGATTTTTTTTGTTTTGCTTGGGAATTTTGTTTCAATTTTCTTGAATTTGTGAAATATAAAATGTAGTTATTAAAATAAAAATGAATAGGATTCAAAGCTGTGTCAGTATTCCGGAAACTGTGACATGAATGGCTACCAAGAGGCCTCTATGATGATCTTCCTCTATAAAAGATTCATGGTAGTAAAGACTTAGTTTTCCCAGTGGGGCAAATTACACACTTGTAACCTTGGATAGTGATAGTTTTTTTAAAGAGCTAATTAAATGAAATTGCTATTGAAACTACTGATACTAAAACACATTAAAAAAACTTTATGGAACAGTTGATAATGTTTATTAAAGAGAATCATTGTCATGGAAGGATTAATAAGAAGCTTATATAGAATACTATTTTAACTAAACAATGCAGGAAAATTAGAATTCACTTTTCATAAAATGAACCAAATTGCTTTGAATATGAATGCAATCAAAGAAGCAAACTTGAGGGTAATTAAGCAAGCAAGAGAGTGGATTTCTTTTTTTAAAAAAATTTTTCTCCCATTAACTACTCATATAATTTAAGTGACAGGAAGAAACAAAATTAATGCCTTGGTTTAATAGTTTTATTTTTTAAGAGAACCAAAATTTACTTTGTTGCAAAATTATTGTTTATTTTCAAGCTTTTCTACGTACAATTACATTTCTATGGATTATTGATAACACCTAAAACATCATTCTACAATAAGATATATTTTTTTGTTGTTATTTCAGGGTTAGATTGATTTTTTCTAGTCTCAGTGTTCCTATTGAAAAATAGGGTATTCAATACTTATATATTGAATGAATCAGTCAATAAAAGGATCATTTCTTTAATTTTTATTTTGAGAATTTATAGTCAAAATGAATAACAGATATGCTAATGAAGATTGGTAACTTGAAGAAGCAATTAAGTTTTATATGCACTTCAATTAAATATGTTTTAAGTATAAGCAGGGAGCCAGGCATGGTTGCACACACCTGTAATTCCAGTACTTGGGGAAGCTGATACAGGAGGATAGCAGGTTTGAGGACAGCCTCAGCAATTTAGTGAGACCCTATTCCAAAAGGAAAAACAAAAAGGGATGGAGGTATAACTTGGAGGTAGAATTCCCCTGGGTTCAATCCCCAGTATGTGTATATATATATTAATCAATCCATATATATATATGGATTGATATATATATATGTATATATATGTATATATATATGTATATATATGTATATATGTATATGTATATATATATGTATATATGTATATATATGTATATATGTATATGTATATATATATATATATATGCAGAATTGAAGGTAAGAAAATGTTAATACAGTTTTAAATTAGCCTGGATAAAAGTATGTTTTTCCTCTTAACTTTGCAGGTTTGGGGTACAGAACGTGTTTTTAGGCTTTTGAATACCTGTCTCACCACAGCAGCTCCCCATCTGACTAGCAAGCACAATATACAAAGGTTGTAGCAATTCTCCAAGTCAGGATTAGACCTGTGAGGGTTCTAGGAAGTTCAACATGGTGTTGTGGGTATCTAACAGCAGGCTACAGCACAAGATTAGTAACTGCAAATACAGTTAGAACTAAAAATTGCAATTTTGGACGTGGGTTGATTTGTAGGGAGTGGTTATCATAATGTAGTTCAATATTAAATGATTGACAATATAGATGTTTTGAGAATGAGGAATCAGAAACAACTTCTAAAGGGTTCAAGAATAAGAACCCTGCTCATATTTGATTCTAATTTTAAGTGACATGTCATACAGTCTTAGAATATGGTTCCTAAACTGGATAGATTCTTCTGATTGGTCATGGTAATGGGGAACGTAGGGGCTGAAGAGCAAGGGCACCTGCTATGAGGAGGAGAATTCAAAAGGCTCAGGGGTAAACTGACTGCCAGCTAGGGGTGTAAAGGGCCGGAACAACAGACAGGATTGAGCAAATCTAGTAAATAGTCAATTTATTCTAGACAAGGTAGAAATGTTTAACAAAAAATGACTCTTTTTGCTGGGTGTGGTAGTGCATGCCTGTAATCCTAGTACTTGGAAGGCTGAGATAGGAGGATTGCAGGTTTGAGGCCAGCACCTGCTAACTTAGCAAGACCCTTTTCAAAATAAAAAAATAAAATATGGCGGGGGGTGTAGCTCAGAGGCAGAACCTCCTGGGTTCAATCCCTTCAATCCCCAGTACAAAAAAACTTTTTTCATACTGCTTTTAACAGAAAGGGAAAATCCAATTGCTTCCTGAAAAAGGCAAAAAAAAAAAAAAAGAAGAAAGAAAAGCCTATGTGGAGCAAAATAGTCATAAACATCACCATTCATTAGTGAATAGAAATAATAAAAATAAGATTTTTCTCAGTAATAGATTTTCATTTTTCTCTCATTTAAGTGGAATGGCCAAGTATTAAAAGTTAATTCAGGGTGGGGATGGGGAGAAGTATAGTTAAATAAGCTATTTGAAAATGTTGAGAACTGTCTTTCAAGTTTTTTTAATTTTGTCTTGCCCTATCAGTCTCATTTTGATAATGAACCCTCCAGACATATAACTTTTGCTTAAAAATTCTAAACTTACTGAGAATGCTGCTGCTCATAGAGAAGTTTTTCTCCATATATGTTTCCCATTACAAGAAACACATTTCTCCAGCATCGATCATGCAATTGGTTCTAATATGCCATATGTTGATGTTCTCTCTCTCTCTCCCTCTCTCCTCTCTCCTTTCTCTCTCTCCTCTCTCCCTCTCTCTCCTCCTTTCTCTCACTCCTCTCTCCCTCTCCTCTCTCTCTCCTCTCTCCTTTCTCTTCTCTCTCTCTCCTCTTTTCTTTCTCCTCTCTCTCTCCCCCTCTCCCTCCCTCTCTCCATCCTTCTCCTTTTGTCCTTAGGCATAACTTTTGAATTTCAAAGAAAATGTTTATTACTTTTACTATATTAATAGGAAACAGTCACTCCCTGACCAAGTACATTAACTTGAGGAAATATGAACAGCAAGAGCAGCATGGAAACAGGATTTTTTTTTTATCTAGGTAACTGTCCTACGTATGCATGGAAGGGAAGAGAAAGATTTTAGTCTTCTTGGAGGTGATGAATTGCAGTATTTAAAGAGATGCATTTATATTTAAAAATTTTAAGTTTATTTCTTTGGTTTGTAAGCTTGTCACTATAGTTTTAATTTCTTTATTTCTGTATATAAACTTTGTTTTGTCACCTGATGTAAAAATCTATTTCTACTCATAGGTCTTATTTTAAAACAAAATAAAATTTAGTTATTTTTATTTAATAGTATCAGAAATAAAATTAAAAATTAGAAATGAATGAGTTAACTTCATCTGTGTGCTTCTTTAATGCTCATTGAGTGATAAATATGAAGTTAAATTCTTCTCAAGAGAAAATTAAATTAACCTCTAAATATCCTGACATTATTAAAATAGTTTTATTTCTTCACTTCAATAAAAAATGTATTTTTATTTCATTTTTGTTATATGTATTTGCCACTTATTTTGTGACAATTAGTGCATTGCCTTCTAAGTTAGAAAAGGGTAGGCCTCCTTCTTTCAGAAAAGAATAAAACCTAGCAAGAAAGTTGACAAAAAAAGAAAAAACAAGTAAACTAGACTAATATAAAAGAGAAAGACCAAGAAAACCTCTATGTATGAGTCCATAAAGAATTTAAATTGTAAATGGTGGCCTTAATAAAATTTTTTCTAGAAAAAAATTAGAAAGTGTTTTCTTTATTATAAAATAAATACATGTTCAATATGGGAAAATAGAAATTCAATTTAGGTAAAAAATATAAGTATCCTGATATATCCAGTGGTCACCATTATTACTACCATTTTCAGTCACTTTCTATATATTGTTTTACCAAATGCTATAATATGATATACATTGTTTTAGAATGTCACATTTTAAGCCGGGCGTGATGGCACATGCTTGTAATCCCAGTACTTTGGGAGGCAGAGACCAGAGGATTCGGGCTCGCGGCCAGGCTCAGCGCTCTCTCTCTCTCTCTCTCTCTCTACTTAGTGAGGCCCTTCGCAACTTCGTGAGACCTGGTTTCAAAATAAAGTATAAAAAATAGGGCTGGGCATGTAGCGCGGAGGTAGAACACCCCCGGGTTCAATCCCCGGTACCATGAAAAAAAAAAAAAACAACAAGAATGTCGCATTTCTCCATCTATTATGAGTATCATTTTACTTGATTCCTTGGCGAAACATTGAATCTTGCATACTACTAGAAGTTGCACTTGTATCATAATGCATTTACTAATCCATTATTTAACATTTGGAAGATTCCAATTTATTGTCATTCAAAGTAATGTTTACTGAATCCTTTTATCCATCTATAATTGTTTCCTTAGAATATGGCTACAGACACCTGAAACCTATGCTACATCTGGGTCAGATTTTGGAGGTGATTATTTTGAATTCTTTTCTAATAATGTTTTTCAAGTTTGTCTCAAGATAGTTACAGTGTTGGGTCCTCTGTGGTTTATTGGCTATAGAATGGTTAGCATGTGTCTGTACAGCATGGGAATGCTGTCCTCAGGCTAGGTTTGTGGGTGGAAATCATCCTGGAAGAATGAAGGTCTAGTTTATTTCAGTTCCTGACTTTAATGCAGGTGGTTAAATCCTGGTTTTAGTTTTGCTTTCAACTTTGCTTTTCCAAGTCACAGTTTCATTTGTCAATTGTTGTAGCTGATCAAACATACACTTGGGATTCCTCATTTTTATCCCTTTGTTTAAAATTTGAATCACTTGGGCTATATGGTAAATACAAAGGATTTTCAATGGTGAACTCAAAGTTATTAAGTATATTCTTTGATTGTTGTTCTGTTTAATATAAAATTCATTTACTTACTGGGCATGGTGGAGCACATCTGTAATCCCAGTACTTGGGAGGCTGAGAGAGGAGGATCACAGGTTTGAGGACCACCTCAGCAACATAATGAGACTCTCAGCAACCTAGTAAGACCCTGTTTCAAAATGTTTCAATACAACAAATAATAAATGGGCTGGTGGTGTAGATTGGAAAAAGAATTCCCCTGGATTCAATCCTAATTACCCCCCCTGATACACACACACATTTACTTACAGGAGGAGAATGAAATGTTAACACTTTGTTAATAATATAAAACGCAGCAAAATAATAAATATCAAGGAAAAAGGAGCTTAGCACCTATAGTGACATGGCTATAGATAACTTCAGTTAATATTGTACCATGGTGATAAGATTACAACCTAAAATATATATATTAGTTGAAAGCTTTAACCCAAAGTTTCCTTATATGTGCACACACATATATTCATATATTCTCTTTTTTTTTTTTTTTTTTTTTTTTTTTTT